>CM056382.1:63596873-63873786 GCA_029718625.1 Synaphobranchus kaupii | reverse complement strand
GAGCGATAACGTTAGGTAGCACTGTGGAAATGTCCACGTTGCTGGACAATTGAATAGAGAATTTCTTCAGGGTTCATCAGAAAACAGCTGTAGCTTCTTAAATGTAGGCTATTTGGTTCCTTAAAATGTTTATTGCCCTGCAGTGCAACATGAGAGGCTGATGTATTCGCAAGCGGCGACACTGTAATTAGCCTAATTTAGAAGTTCAGAGAAATGTGAATACCATAATTGGGATGTCGACGACTACCACTAAAGGCAGTGGTTCTTAAACTGGGTCCTGGGGCCCCCTGCATATGCTGGTTTTCGTTCCAATCACAATTGCAATCCCAGAATTTGAACAGGTTGTTGATTTTTCTTAATTAGGTGTTTTTCATGTTTAGAGGGATTATTTCCCTTCTGAAGCCACATTGTTAGAAATAGCTATGCATGTCATGAATAATACAAGTCAAATATTCACATTGTGCTATATTGCAAACAATTACAAAAAGAGAGGTAAAAATGTTTTAACTGATCAAATTAAACAAATTAAAGACTGAGGTGAATCAATAGGCTCCGAATTGGTGAAATTGTGGACACATTGGCAACTAAAACTAGAGACTTGGTAAATAATGAACAATTCAAAAGACAAAGCAAATGATAATGAGCCAAACCTGCATTGTGTTAATAAGTTTAAGGAAAAATTAAGGAACTTAAAACACAAGTGTTCAACTACTGAATTAGGAGCCTATTGATTCACCTCAGTCTTTAAATTGATCAGTTTAAAAAAATGTTACCTTGTATTATAGTTTGCAAGATAGCACTGTAAGCACAATGTGAACATGGCATAGTCTTCATGGTATGCATAACTATTTCTGACATAATTTGTCTTAAGAGGGTAAATAATCCCTCTAAACATGAAAAACACCTAATTAAGAAAAATTCCAAATTGTGGTTGGAACGGAAACCAGCATACACAGGGGACCCCCAGGACCGAGTTTGAGAACCCACAGAGTTTAAAATGTTATGAACTTATCTTATCCACTAATGTACTGATTAGCCTACCATGGCTTTAGATTTATATGAAAGCATCTCAAATCTCGCCTAGTGCTTTGAAAAAAATAAATAAAAATAAAATTCTCAATAGTCATGGTTCGCTACTGTTGGATGCTACACTGCCTGGCCAAAAAAAAAAGTCGCAGTTGCACCAGTCATGCATAGTGCCCACTGTACAAGCCTCTGGAGGCAGTGTTATGATCTGGGGTTGCTTCAATTGGTCACGTCTAGGCTCAGCAACGTTAGAAAGGGAATGACCAGCTCCTGGACTAAGAGCTGAGTTGAATAGTTGGCGAGGAAGGGGCGGAAGAATCTGCACGCCCCGACATACCACTGATATTCTCTGAGAGGGACAGTTTCTTTCCCAGTACTACTCAGGTCCCTAGCAGATGAGCATTGCGGTGTCATCCTGAGTGACCAGAAGGTGGGGGGAGGAAATACATAATCTCAGTGATGGTTTGCATTCCAGCTCGGGATATCAGTAAGAGCCCGCCATGTGTTTCTCTTCCACCCATAACCCCGGGCAGCTGATTTCACTAATTAGTTCTACCTCCTGCTGAAGAAGTGTGCGAATTAGAAAATCCAGATGATTGGAACCATATACACTACTCACAAAAAGTTAGGGATATTCGGCTTTCGGGTGAAATTTCAGGATGAACCTAAAATGCACTATAACCTTTACAGGTGAAATTAATTTGACCTTCTCTAAACTTTTGAATGCACATGTCCAACTATTCAATGTTTCAGTACTTTTTGCACAACTTGCTGTTCTCTAACAAGGAGCTGAACGGCAAAATTCACAACAGGTGTTTGATCCATGAATCGACCAATAAATTTCCTGGTTCAATTAGAATTGGTATTTAAACAGTCCTCTTCATCATGCTGTTCACATTTTGACATCATGAGACCAAGACGACACCTAACAATTGATCAACAGTACCTCGCCATTGCGAGGCTTCAAACAGGATGTTCTCAGAGGGAAGTGGCCACTGAGCTTAGAGTGTCACAGAGTGTCATCAGCAGGTTGCAACAGAGATACAGAGAGACTGGAAGAGTCACAGAAAGGCATAGAAGTGGACGTCCTTTGGCCACATCCCACACTGATGACCGCTTCATTGTGAACAGTGCCCTGCGGAACCGGATGATGAATGCCACTCAACTCCAGGCACATTTAAGGGAGGTGAGAGGCACCCAAGTGTCACGTCAGACCATTCAAAACCGTTTACATCAGCGTGGTCTGTGTGCTAGACGACCTGCAAGGGTACCTGACCACACCACCAGGCACAGGCATCATCGTCTTGCATGGGCCAGGGAGCATTTACGCTGGACGAGGGACCAGTGGGCCTCAGTGCTGTTCTCTGATGAAAGTCGATTCACGTTGAGCAGAAATTATGGCCGCCAACGATGTTGGAGACGTCAAGGAGAGCGCTATGCATCAGCCACTGTTGTCACCAGACGACCCTTTGGTGGTGGCGGTGTTACAGTGTGGGCAGGTGTGTCTAGTCAATACAGAACTGCCCTACACTTTGTGAATGGTACAGTGACAAGCCCATACTACCTGAATAACATCATGAATCCAGTCATTGTGCCCCTGCATGAACAACACAGGCCTAATTTCATCTTCATGGACGACAATGCTCCAGCTCATCGAGGTCGCATCATTAGGGAAAGGCTGCTGGAGACTGGGGTACCTCAAATGGAGTGGCCTGCACTTTCTCCAGACCTGAATCCCATAGAAAACCTATGGGATCAGCTGACTCACCGTGTAGAGGCTCGTAACTCTGTACCCCAGAACCTCAATGACCTGAGGGCCGCCCTTCAAGAAGAGTGGGATGCCATGCCTCAGCAGACAATAAGTCGACTTGTGAACAGCATGAGACGTCGTTGTCAAGCTGTAATTGATGCTCAAGGGCACATGACAAGTTATTGAGACATTGACATTTTTGTTGTGGTATACCCACCACTGTTGTTGGCTTTTGTTTCAATAAATTGTTTGAGATGAGGAAATCACCATTGCATGCTTCTACTTAAATGCCCTACTTTCATGATACGTATAATATCACTGTAGCGTGAACTTACATTTTCCATAAATTTCACCCGAAAGCCAAATATCCCTAACTTTTTGTGAGTAGTGTATATGGGAAGGACCTTTACTTTCTGAACCTGGATTTTACACCTCTGGATTTCAGACAGTTTTCAGTATGGTCAAGCAGAGAAGGGATCAGCTCAGATTGATCCAAAACAAGGGTGTAGGCTCTTCACATTGGGGATGACTGTTCCCTATATTGCCCTTAGTCCTGCAGTCATAGGCTGCATTCCAATAGTCAAATTCGAGCAAGTAAGGATCCTTTAGATCGCATTAACCGGAAATATTTCCCGGGCAGCCACGCTAAGGACCATTTGAATTTATTTTATTGAGAAGGAAAGGAGCTTCACAATTCCTTTTATCCGTCCTTTCACAAAGGAGGCTCTGGACTATCCTTTTCAGAAGAAAGGTAGCATTTGCACAATGCAATGCCGCCAATGTTTACATATGCACCGCAGTTTTCCGGGACCTACCGAATTACCGAATACAAACAAGGCGAACATCTTCTGAGAAATGCCAGAAATCTAAATGTGAATAGCTAGTATTGTTGGTTAGCATTGGCTTATAATAGAAAGTAAACAAACAATGACACAATCAGACAATACATCAAATTTATAAAGAGGCTACATTTTGCCGAAATAAAACAGACGGTTCAAGTGAAATAGCCTAAAGACGGCAATGATGCGCCTTTTGTAGTAATTTTTTGTGAAGTTGTAGTTTGCTATGTTGAACAGTCACGTCAATATGACTGGACGTCACACCATGACGCAAGGTAGAGAAGGACGATCAAATTCCACAGTAGACGCTAGATTCCTTATAAATCTCTCCTTCCATCCTTTCTTTGACCCCCGTGACGTTTTCTGGCGAGGTCAAGGAAAAGTTGCAAAGAAAGGAAAAAGGACCTATTTTTTTGACAATCGGAATGCAGCCATAAAGCTTCCACCCACCAGTCACCAATTCAAGCAGTACGAATGGCTAAAGGAATACAGTATGCATCACATTAAAGTTCGAGTGATCCCAGTAATCTCTGGGGTGGTGGATTCAGGTTTTTCTTATTGAAATCTTGTGATAAACCATCAGGACTCACACACAAGGAATACAGAACAGCATTCCCAAACTCTGCTCCTAGTAGAGCCCTGCATAGGCTTGCTTTTGGTTACAACTGGGCTCAATTTAGTAGGTTTGCTTGAGTTTTTAAACTGAATACTGATCTGAATTTAGTATGATGTGACAGTCCTATGCTGGATGTTCACTGCAAAAGAAAGAGGAATGTTCCGTTGTTAAAATAATAGCATTTTGCCACTGAAACTGCCAGGGAGGCAGTTGGGTGAACACACTTAATTATTTAATTATTACAGGCCCTATAACAATAAATCAACATAAGAGTGATTTCATTGGAATAAATCACTCTGACTATAAAATATATAATTAATGTAAAAGGTACAATTGAACCAAAGAGTTGTGAAATTAATTTCCTCTTGGTAACAGAACCGTATCTCCAATACAAATTTATTTACAAAGCAGATCATTTTTATTTTATAGTTTTCAACAATTATCTGCCAAGTAAGAGCTCTACAAAACATGATTAAGTGGGTACAGCTGCAACTAAAAGCAGCACACACACAATGAAATACCAAAAGGAGGACCAAGAAGTTCCACTCTACATGTATGTTTATCCCGTAACCCTAAAACATGCCCAAGCATGCACAGCAGACGCGACTAGCCACAAGACCACAAGACGGAGCTCAAGATTACATAAGTCTCACATTCTGTTTGACGTAAATACACTTGGGTGGCTGAGTCGAGCTGTGGACTGAATGGTGCACTGCTGTCTGACACGCATCTACATTGTGTAAGATTGCACGAATACAGGCTCTTGGTACCTTTATGTCCTTAGCCATTCGAAAACCAGGCAATTTCAGTACAAGCCAGCAGCATACTTAAGCGAAGCACTTAGGGAGTTAGCCCAACTCAAGCTGCAATCAAGAGGCAATTGGGAGGCAGAGGGGTACAGTATACTGCATACAGTATACTGCGTACCACAATGAGCCACCACCAGCACACCAACCCTGCAATCCATTCCCTCACTTTGCACTGACTAAAGCAGTGTTTGGACAGAAAAAATCCATATTCATTAAAAAATAAATAAATATGAAACATTAGCTTGAGCCAAAAAATATATATATTTTGCCAATTTTTCCCCCATTCAGTCAAATAAATTTTACTCAATGACATCACCGAGCCAAGCTACAAAGCTACAAGCTAGATCAGTATCTGGGAATAGGTAATACCAGTATTGATTTTGGTACAGTACTTCTTAACATTGCAGAAAATGTAGCTGACCACATTACACTACATTGTGTTTGTAATTCAGCACAACAGAAATAATGACAATGTTTAATGGTTGTTTGTGCAGTTGCAATGGAAAGCCCTAAGCAGCTAGCTAGACACTGGCTGGCTAGTTACTGTGCCATCACAATTAAATGCTAGGAGTGTAGCTAGCTAGCTAACCAGGAAGCCATCTTTATTAAAGAAAACATGTAATGTCACTAACAATCCAGCTAGGTACACTTCCGAATTCTCATCAAATTAACAGTAAGGAAGCTAGAAAACTAACCCTGTATAATGAACACCTGAGGCATAGCTAGCTAGGAAACTGTAGGTGTTATAATGGAAAGCAATAATAACCAGGCAGCTGTAAAAATGAAAAGTGAGTAATGACGGCATATAGCTCGCTACCTAGCTAGCTATCCCTTTTAACATTTGGAATAGCAAAAGAAAAGCCAAATAATACTTACAGTATTACATCCAACTTAAATCACTTCATATAGATGTGTTGATGCTGTACGAATACCACTGTGGATGCTTCCAGTACAGTCTGGTTTCACAACCAGTAATAAACTGCTCTAGTACCAATTGAATTCTTGCTAAAAAATACTGAAAACTAATAGCAAGCTAGATAGGTAATGCAAGATGTGACTGATTACTGAATATAGAAAATGGCTTTTAAAACTTTCCATTTCAAATTAATACACAAAACATGATGGTCTTCTAGCCAGTAAATTTCTTTTATTTTTTAAAGACGTGTGATAATCTGCTACCGTATTCCATCTTGGAAAAGTAGCCTACGTTTGGATAAGGACAGGCATTACTAGATTATAATGTATATAGTCCAAAGTTTCAATGCCATATTTGAGTGATTCCTTTTGGGTTATAACAATTTGGCAAAAATCAGGGCAGTTGGGGACCTGTGAGTTCATGAAAGACCAACATAATCCTCCTACATTCCACCAGCAGAGCAGCCAGACAGAGCCATGCAAAGCACTCTTGGAGGGGTCACTTACACCGTGGGCCGGGCTGCCCAACGACAATGTGGATGCCCAAAACGCATCGATCCCAAACGGGCAACTCTACAGGAGAAAGGTACACATTACACGCCCTCAATTACCTCATATCACCGAACATAGGAGGGATGTACACATTACACTGCCTTCCACCCCTACCTAAACAGCTCAAACAGAATCACACTCCCTCTTGTGGGAGGGGCAGGAGACAGACCACTCACTGTGAAGGAAGAATGTACTGACTGCCCTCCCATAGAGGGCGCTGCCATCATGGAGGGAGCCATGACATGGGACGAGGAGGGGAACAGACCCAGTGCATTCAGGTTCAGCCCCGGGATCAAATCAGACTGGAGCTGTGGAGAGGAGTGTACGCTATGTGAGTGCCAAAATCTAACTGTCAATTGCAAAAACAAACAGAAAGGTTGCATTGCAAAGGTTTGCAAACATATTAAGTCATTATAAAGCAAAGTGAGCATTTAAGATCGGCGGGAGTTCTCAGCTTTGTTCCAAATGAAGCCTGTACTAATTAATCAAAGTAATTGACCTAATTGGAATTTAAACTACCCATCTTTTCAGGTTTCAGTTCAGAAAGCAATTCTATAACTCCATGTTGTGATACTCTTCAGGATCACTTGAGAAAATGCCATTTCAGCCCAACGTACGTACATTAAGAGCGGCCATGTCATTTTCGTAAGACTCCCTGATCTTCTTCATGACTTCCTCCTCAGCCCTGGCGCACGCCTCAATAGTCCCCGTCACAGTGATGGTTCTCTCTGGGTTATACAGTGACAGGTCCTGCAGACTGAGAGCAGACCAGAGGAAAGAGGTTCATTCGGGGTCTTTCGGTTTGAATGGTCAAAGAGTAGAAGAGCCAGGTGTGGTGCGTAACGTACGGGGAAATGGTAATCTTTGTGTCCGTGTCCTGCTCAATCTTCTTCAGGTTCTTTCCTTCTTTGCCGATCAGTCGGCCAACAAAGTTGTTGTGCGCAAGGATCTTCAGAGGAATTTCTTCAGTGCTGAAACAAATTGGAATAAAATTTGAGAGTCCATGATTGTCCTGGTGATTATGACTTAACTTCATAGCCAAAAACACCAGCACTGCAAAATACAATTGATCACAGCGTTGCTCAGATAGAGGGTATCACTCCACAGGTTTTTCCTTGCCTTTTCACTCAGGTAAACAAAACAAGCATACAAGTATGTGTGCAAGTATGTAGTAATACAGCCCACAGTCTACAATCAAATCCAGTGGCTGGCAGCCCCACTGAGTAATGTTATTGGCCACAGCATCAGTCTGCTGTACAATCCATCATAACCATTTAGTCACATGTTCAGTATCCTAATAGCCACAATATGCTGCCAAGCCTACTGTGGAGTATGCTATGAATACCATTTACCCCCTCAAAGTCTTGAGCAGCTGAATTCTAACTTTTCTTCTTCTTTTTTTTAATAGAGCTGTACATTTCCCAACTTGAACCCATCTTGTATTTACCCAATGCAAGTGGTGTGACCAATGGGCAAAACATTCTCACAGGTGGCAACTCGACTTAACTACACTTAATTCCTCTTACATCGCTGCTTTTCACTGCCACAACCCCACAAACTTCACCATTGTATTATGAAGGGGTAATCAGTTGATGAGAACTTACAAGTTGGTGTCTTGTGCCTCCTTCTGGATGATGTCCATAATGGTTTTACAGGCAGCCGAACACCCCTCAGGCGTGGAGTGAACCGTGATGGGCTTTTCAGCCGCACCAGCATTTTCTTTCCGATGAATATCTATCCTGGGAAGAGAAGAGAGTAATTAGACTTCTACAAATGTAAATGTACACAAAATATTACAAAAATGCAGTTAAGGCCTATGATCACCTAGAATGGAGTCTTAAATGTTTTGGGCCTTCCTTTCTTAATATGATTAATACATAATCCCTCCTGCAACAAAAATATCCTCCTGATTGGTGACAAAAGCATTCCCTGCCCACTTCGATTCCACGGATCATCCCTGCTAAAAATAAGTGTTCAGTTGACCTGCCTGGTCAAAAAACAATCCAAAACTATTTTACTAGCCAAATATTTTTGAACACATAATTACTAATGCATTACTAAAGCATGCAAGACCATTAATACCTAAATGTGGGTGTAAATGCAGACAAATAACATTTGAGCAAACAAGGGCCATTTATGTAGTGCCATATAACACAACAAAATATAGACAGCTCATGGTATGGTCAATATGAATGCACATCAATGCAATGATTATATTGAATGTCTTTGATATGTTTGTGTGTTGTGGGTCTGCCCCACTGTCTATGTCTTTTTTGTTGTTGCTGGGGCTACAACTGAAGTTCCCTAGCAGGAAAATAAAAGTTATTCCATTCTATTCTATAACTAATGAAAGGCAAATTATTTGATGTGCACCCTGTAAATTGCCCTGCAGAACAACACCTACTAAATGACAAAATGTAAATGTAAATTCAATGTGTATCCACATCCATCATCTGTAGCCTGCGAGTGTGTGTGGTGTAAGTGGACATACTTGGACTGTGTCTGCTTGGTGACATTGCGTATGGTGGCCCCTTCCTTGCCGATAATAGCCCCCACAAACTGAGAGGGCACCAGCATGCGCAGGGGGACGTCGGGCTGCAGCTTTGGTCTTGCACCCGGCCCCGCTCCCGGCGAGCCCAGCCTGGGGGACCCCCGAGGGCCCAGCCCACGTCTCCCAGCCTGAGGAGCATCCTGCTGGGCAGTTTCATCTGGGATATAAGTCAACTTCAGGGCATGGTCCTCCATCAGGTGGCCATTTAGTTTCTCCATTGCCCTAGGATAAACAGCAAGTGCAGGTTGGGCTAGGGTAGCATACAAGTCATCGCACCATCCTCACAAACACACAAATTATGGGCTAGGGATTAGTGCCAGCAGAAATTGAATTTGAGTTGAACAACTTGAATATGTGTTTCACTATTTTGAAATTGAATGTAATGGTTTGAATTTGGCTTTCACTCAATTAAATTTTCACTGTAATTTCAAGTTAAAAATTAAAATTCAATACGGTTTCAAGTTCGGTTATTACAATTCAATTTCCTTTTTCTGTTTAACACACATCCGGATACTTTAAAAAAAGCCAAGATTCAGTGACAGTCAAACTTCAAACAGGGGTTAGCAGCATAAGCAATGGCAAAATGTTCTGTCCTCTTTTGATATTGCAGTGGTCGGCAGAGCACATAACAGAGCTTGTTACCAATAATTTTTAACAATGGATGACCAGTGACTGTACTCACAGGTAGGCTTTGTAAAGCTCTGTGAAGCTAGCCACAATAAGCCACTATAAGACGTTCAGTTTTCGGCAGCCGGCTTGTATGTTCAAGTTCTTGTGCTATTCTGACTACAGCTGACACCTCATGTTACATTTATGGAATTTAGAATTCTGCAATGTATTCATCAGAAGATGATTTACATCACAATGGCAACAATCTGAAAATAAATTAAAATAACAATGAAATTAGATAGAAACAAGTTTTTCAAATAAAATTTCCTCATGTTTACACCATGAGAGCCAGATGGATTGCTGCCACATCACTAAGACTAATGCATCCAAGCATGTTTTTACAAGGAAACTTTTCACAGAGACACACAAAATGCAGTTTTCCTAAATTGCCCATCTTCCTTTATCCAGAAGACAAATGTAATTTCTTTGTACACTAGAGGGCAACAGCGACCACTTTATACATTATGATATGTTAACTTCTGGTAAAATGACGGTTTGGTTCATGAGATTTTATCGCCGATTAGAATATAAAGTTACTTTGAACGTTATCAGAATAAATTAACATTGGTAGCAGACAGTTAATACAGACCAGATGCAAAAATGTAAGCCGTATTGCCTGCCAGGATCAGACGAACATGCAAGTTGTGCCTCAATATTGAACAGACAAGCGTGTGTGAAATTGTGTGCCGAGTCCTGTGCACTTACTGTCTGGCCTGTTCCTTGGTGGCATATTTAACGTTGACAACCGCCGTCTCAGTCTCGGTGTTCACTACAAGCAAAGAAATTAATGAACGTTGACAAAAGTACAACAAACTGGATCCATTTCAGAATCACTATTCCTTGCTAAAGACGTGCAGCAGAACTGTGCCCACCTTGTTCACAGGTCTCCACAGTGCCATGTTCAGCCAACAAGCCATCTAAAACCTGATAAGACATCGAGCGGGGGGGGGGGGGGGGGGGTAGAGAGAGAAAAAGTCCAATACAAAGTTACCACAGCTTTTGAACTATACGTGCACATTGAAACAATACTAGATTTAACAGTCACCCGCTTTCAGGCTTTTGCACACAAATTTGGGATGAATTGTAAATTTGGAGTAAGAACATGATCTCAGTGGTGCAGATTTCCATTCCTTATACAACAACATGGTCTCTTGAACAACTCATCCTGGACTGTGGAACTCAAAAGCCCCAAAAATACATTTTTCAGTTATGAAATCATCACCGCAAACCACACACTGATAAACTCAAGACAATTTTCTACATAAGCCCTGGTGTCTGTAAGTGATCAAAGAGCTTTGTGGAAAAACAAATTTTTTCTCGGGTTTTGTAGTTCTCCATTCACACTAATGAAAAGCTCTGGGTGGTAGTAAGGCCGGCTTGTGTCATCATCTGGAATAGAGTCAGGTTCTAGGCTTACAGGGCATAAAATGTGCATATTAGTGCATTATATGATAAATAAAATCTCCTTTCAATGCCATGCTGCAACTTTTCTATGGAAAATTTTTTATAAAAAAGTATAGCTGGGATTTTGATTCCCCGGATAAACATTTGATTTAGCTTTAACACATAATTTCAGTTTTGAATGCAGCATGAACGAAAAACATTTAACACTACAAATGGTAAAGAGTACACTTTCAAAGTTTTCTGATAAATAGCCCAATTTGGTTGTAAGGAATTCACTCGGGAACAAGTCATTACACATAAAAGCAACTCTAGTCTGGCAAGATCCCGGCAAATCTCCTGCAAAGTGGCAAATATACGTACCTTGAAATACACCGGAGGCAATACTTTACATTTTGAATCAGTTTAGCATACATTCAGTGGCTAGATGAAGTAATCCTTTCACAGGTTTTACATTTTTAGACCTCTGTCTATGTGACACTAACGCCTTCTGGGAGTCTCTCATAACGATGGCCTTTGTGGATTGCTGAGATAGTTAATCTGTACTGGATACCATCACCATCAACTCAACAACAATGACAGGGAGTAAAACTTCATAATGCAAGCATCTGAAGCACGTCGGTCACTTGTGGAGTGGATATCATTATAGCGGCAACAAACATTTGTCAACCTTGAACTTACATGAACAGCAGGAGTAATTTAGGAGGAATAAGAAACACATGGAATAATATAAAAATAACAGTCTCTCCTAATCTTTACACACAATCTGAAATCTGAATATTGATAAATTGATGCCCAATGAGGGAGCACAAAAATGGAACTCACCTCCCACGGCAAGTGAGGGGGGACATTCCGGATCTGCAACTTGCTGCTCCTGGGAAGAGAAATGCCCATTAGATGTTACCAATGACTGATACATTCAGACAGAGCCATTGGTCCAGCCTTTAATCCCCAAGCAGCTCAATGTTAATGTGGCATCTTGGGAATATAAAATAGTGTCCATAGCCCATCACTGAGAAACTGAAAGCTCCACAACAAATCAATACAACAGAAAATGTAATTGTTTTCAATAATTTATTTGGAAAGAACAATAATGGTATAAAAACAACAATGTTAGATATGAAGATCAATCTGTACAACACGTTGTGATCGGCCATATGTTTGACCAAAGAGACTAGTGCTTTAACACTCAATTTCATCTTGAAACACATGAAACACGACTTTCATGGCCTTGACTACAGGTTACTTGCATTATGAACAAAGATTTGAGATTTTTCACTAGCTAGGACTTCAGAAACTGCAAACTGAAATCCGATTTATAGAATGAGCCGAAACGTTCCTGGATTAGCCTATATGACAACGTCTGGCGACAAGGCTGCTCGTTTGCAGGGAATTATGGGACGTGGAGTTTTTAAACAGTGCCAGCGCTGGTATTTTAACAAAAAAATACTAAAACGTAAAATATACTCGAAGCTGGTCCAGAAAAACAACAGTTTGCGAACGGGCATTATATTGAACAATCCGGGAAATTGACGGTAAGACAATCAGTAGAAATGGTTTAAAAGTAAGCTTTAGTTAATGTCTACGCTCTAAATGAATGGGGAATTTACTTCCGAAACCAGCGTGATGTAGTCACTTGAGTACTCTATAGAACTCCGTAGTCCTGCCCACTTTGGTGACAAACGTCTGGTGCCACTTTTCGGAAAAAATACAATGGGAGTGAATGGACTGAAAATGTTTTTTTTAAATTTTTTATATATATATTCAGGCAGCTACATGTTCAAAACACCCAAGAGAGGGGTTGTCATTTTAAAATAATTTATAAAATTGGTAATTTGAAATTATGTCCAACAAATAAACAAAAACGTTTTCAAAAAGAAAAACGACTACAACATCCGGGCTACTCACTTGCTCACCACCCCTGCTGAAGTGAAAGCCATAAAGCTGACACTTTCAACATGGCCAGACTGATAGTGATTCTCGCCCTTGGTGATACTCATTTTCGCCATAGCCATTTTCGCTGGCAGAGCGGCCGGTAGCTACTTCCATAATAAGTTACAAAGCAGACTGAGTGATAGCGATTGTCGCTAGCAGAGCGGCCGGTAGCTACTGCACTACGGCAAAGCCCCACAGAAAGCGGTGAAAACGCACGCCATCGCCCTCGCCTCCCACATCTTTAATCTGATTGGTTATTGCTAACCCCCTACGGTACCGCCAACCAAAGAAAACGATCCACAGACAGTGGCTTTGCGGCAGTAAAATGAAGGACCATGAGACCATTAGCTAGCTATGGGTTTCATATCATTGAAACAAGAGTAGGGCTTACTTTAATGTTTACTCCCTGCATTACCTAACATGTTTTGATAGATTGTGGCTTCTCGGGAAATTATGGTAGTATGTATGTGACATGTAGTTAACGTTAACATTATAGAGGGGACAGTACATGGATTTAGGTGTTCATGAAAGCCTAGTTTATCTTTTTTTAGCAATTTCCAGTGTGCGGCTAATAGGCTTGCTGCCGTTAATCCGTCGTTTACTCAATGCGATGTCACACTTAGTGGGAGTGGTCACATGAAACACCCAAGTACTTGTGACAATGTGATAACTTAGTTACAGGAAAATAAATAAAAAATTGATGATTGATGCTCATGAGTGTTTAACTTTTTTGTTAAATTCATATGCATTCAGGGAATCTGCCATATGCCCTTTAAGTTTAATGTTTTTGTACAGTACTTTATTAATTCTGAAAGCTATAAATATTCAAAAGCACCTTTTTTGACTTCTAATCTTTTGATATGTTGTTCTATAAACTGTATTCTATAAGAACAGCTAAATAAAGTGGTATCTCAGATACTTTCTAAGCTACTGGCCATTTTATGTGGGTATTTTATGTGGGTGGGGGGGTGTATCAGATACATTTAAAACATGTTTCGTTTGCATTAACAGAATTTAAAAAAAAATTTAATTTAGAAATAACTTGGTGAAAAAATTATTTCTCCCATTTTATCTTGCTACATATTTTCCTAAGGGGTAACAGGCAGGCAACCAGGGGTCTGTTTTAAAGAAGAATTCCACTGAAAAATGGTTTAATTTGTAGATGAATAGCCAGATTAAAATGAGCTCTCAGCCAACTCTCTACTTGTAGGGAGAGCAGATATAGCTCAAAACTACTGCGCATATACCGTACCTGATTTACTGTGAACTACAATGGCCAGGCGCTTACAATTTATGGTCAGGCATCTTTCAACGCCAGACACAGGTAGCCACACCCACTGAATACAACAGGAGGGGTTGGGCATTACTACTACTACTGGAAGCGGTTCTTCGAAAGAGGCGAACGTTACTCCATTAGCTGGAGTCTCCAGAGAAAAACAGGGGAAATGGATCCATCAATTTCTCCTACAGGTCCTCTAACTAGGTCTGGGTGTCTTACCCCAGTAAATTTTTGGGGGTCCAGACGACAAACTCTTCCCTCTTCATCGGTTTTCTTGCTCCACAGATGACAAATGAAACTGGCCCCACTCATTGCAGCAAACATTTCCATTTGGCATTGTGGCACAGTCGCCACACGTACACCAACAGTCATCGTTTACCTGAGGCAGTCCCGGGTCGGCAGTGCGTTCAGCTCCAGATACAGCATGAGAAGGTGCCAGCTCATGCCTTCGGCTTCTCGGCTGTGTATTCGGGCTCAAAATGGTATAGCATGACTGACTTGACCAGATCTTGCCACCAAAACAGATCTATGACTTTGGAAAGCAGGATCTAACTGGTGTGACTTTCATGTATTCCACAATGGCAAAATGGGAGGATGAAAGTACTTTTCTGAAAGTTTTTTCTGTTACAACATATTTTGTTGTTTGCATTATCTGACCCCCCCCCCCCCCCCACACACACACACACACACACACACACACACACACACACACACACACACACATATATAAAATGGCCTGTAGCTCAGAAAATATCAGAGATCCCACTTAATTTTTCTGTGCTTATAGAATAGTTTATAGAACATAAAAAAGATTAGAAAAAGAAAAATGGTACTTTAAATATTAATATGTATAATTTCCTAAATAGATTACTGTACAAAAATATGGAATTGTGATTATCCTCTTATTTTAGAACATGCCCTTGCCATGTCAGATGGTCCTTTACCTCACTCCAAAATTAAGTCCATCTTGGCTAGCTTGTTTGCCCCGAGGTATTCATAGCTTGGTCACCTTCCGTGCGACATCCTTTGAAGAGCAACCTCGGCCATTTTGTCATTCTCTTTCATTTGTGGTGCAACCCGGCATGTGAGGTAATGCTTGAGATCTTGTTTGGCAAGCATATTTGACAGATTCCCTTCAAGCATCATTGTGACAGGCTGATAAGGAGTTCAGGTCAATCTTAATCACCACTACACAGTACAGGACTGCTTTTATATGGCGGTATAGTCTAGATTTCCACACGTTTCTCAGGTTTCCAGAAACCCGCCTACTTTCCAAGAGCAAGTCTAGTTTTGTTTGTATTTCAGTGTGGTTCTCTGCTGCCCACAGGGGCATCTAGTCAGGTGAAGCTCCCAATCTATATCGGCGTATTCATCCTCAGGCTTTTGGTCTTTTCAATGTTTATTTGTAGACCAACTGACACGACCATGTCGCATTCTCTTGCATACAGGTTTTTTTGCAAGACATCAGGGGCCATATTCACAAAGCACCTTCAGGCTAAAAGTAGCTCCTAACTTGCTGATTTAAAAGAAACTCTTAAAAATAATGGGATGTGTCAGTCTAACTTTAGGGGCTCTATTTTAATAAACCAAACGCAATGGTGAACGCAAGAGTAATCGCTTGGCGGTATCGCTCTGAGGGTGTGTCGGCGAGAAATTTGGTAATTTCATGACGGCAATCTTGGCGCACCTTATGGCGGTATTGCTAAAAGGCTGGGTTTAAATGTCCAAGGTGTGTCTCTATGGTAGCCAATCAAATTGTTGTTCTCATGCTTTAAAAAAAAGCCAGTTGGAACGCAATCGCTCCATGCAATTTCATAATGAGCAACCCAAACGCACTGGACCGTCAACGACAAGAGCGATTTTCCGCACAGGAATCAGACATACTTGCAACAGAAGTACAGGCTAGGACTGTAGTAATTTATGGATCACAATCCACACCACCTCGTCTCCCAGAAGTTCGGAAGGCACGGGAGGAGGTGGCGAATGCATTAATTAGCCTACATTAGGTGATGTAGGCATAATTATGATTCAAATGGTAGGCTTATGATTCAACTGTGTCAATGTGTAATTTATATATTATAGGCTATTGGCCTACATGATCGCAAGTTTCTTGTAAGCTGTCCTGTTTTATTCTAGTAGTTTAAATTAAAATTAATTAATTAATAATAATTATAGGCTATTTGTTCATTAAATGGAAGTGTAATGTTGGCATCACCTATAGACACTACATAGAACTACATGACGAATAAGTTGCCAAATTGCCAGAGTCTATTGCGTTCCCGCTAAGAGGTGGTTCCAGGTGATCATAACGCAATGGCTTTTCGTTGGTTCAAATTGTCACTGAGCCGAAAGTATTTTAGAACACGCCCCAGACAGCGCCACCCATCCCACTGCAGCGCAAGCGAAAGGATGTTATGTTGAGAATTTGTTGATCCTAGCGGTATTGCTGAGAAACGCCATAGCGCCAGTTTTAAGACGTTGATGCTGTCAACAAGCTTGCGTTTGACTATACCGTCCCCTTGCGCTGGTTTGAAAATAGAGCCCTAGGACTCTTAAGTTTTTGGTATAAGAGTAATTCACAGGGCATTTTAGCCCTAAAACCAGCTCCTAAATCTGCAGGTTAGGGGTAGTCTTGAGGACTCCTAAGTCACTAAGACCAAATCACAAACAGTTCTATAGCTGCTGCCAGCAATCTGCCTCGGTATCAAGTCAATGTTTTAGAAAAATTTAATAACAATCAGCTTCTAAAAAGGTATCAATTGCGAGGGTAATTTGATACAGCTAGTCAGGGATACAGTCCCTTCACTAACAAACAAAAACAATGCAATGAAATCAAGGTTACCAAATCTATGCTACTTAGCCACAGGTAAAATGCAGCAATGCAGCACAGACAAACTGGGTATATCTCAGTCATCTATCATTAGGATATTACACTAAACAATAAATGCCCTCTGCAAACTCCACATCGTCCGACAATTCATACAGGCTCCTGTTGATGTTTGCCAACTACAAAAAAAAGAAAAAAGAAGCGACTTCAGCCTTATTCTAGCCAAAATAATTAAGTCTGTTTAAATGCCTATCTGCAAATAATTTTACGAGCTGCCAGACATTCAAGAGGCTGACAATTTGCAGAATATATACTTGAATAGTCAGTATATAATTTTTAGTTTATGTCAAATCAGAGACACTTGAGACTATATTTATTTTAAAATCTTTATTTAAATATGGTAACATGATTTGTACCTCCCGTTACAGTATTTCCATGATGCGTTTGATGACACAGGCCGGTTCCCTATCAACAAATCACTGTAGGCAAACTAAGCAAGTATGGTTCATGAAACACTTCATCCATAGAAACAAGTTCAACCTTGCCCTTTCTCAAAGCTTAAGAGTTCTCCCCATTCCTTAGTAAAAGTTGGTCTCCAGCTACTGTGTGAATAGGTTTTAAAATGAAACTCTTAGCTAGAAACCTTTAGGAAAACTCAGTGGTAAGATAAAATGTTTTGTGAATATGGCCATACAATTCCATCCATATAATGAAGATTAAACAAGCAGTGACCACTTCACGTCCCTGTATCCATCTGTCTTAACCGCCTTAACGGACTGCAATAGTAAATCATATGAAGGTACAACACATGGTTATTCGACACAACTGCTTTCAAAAATGCCCAACTCTAATTTTAATCATTAGCAACATTTTTTCAGTGAAACACAAATCAACCACTGCAGAATTTATGTCAACAGACCATGGAATGCCCAATGTTTGTCCATTTTCCGTTTTGTTACAAGGAATTTCTTCCCTAATTGCAAGTGCAATTTAATTAGACTGCATAAATGCTTGCTTGAATTGCTTATAAAAAAGCAATTGGAGGTCAAAATTGGTTTTTGTGACTCTTCCTAAGATTTACAGTGCTTTCCATAATGTTTGGGACAAACATTTTTTTCTTGATTTGGCTCTACTCCACAATTTTATATTTGTAATCAAGCAATTCACATGTGGTTAAAGTGCAGATGCTTAGCTTTTATTAAAGGGTATTTATTATACATTTTGGTTTCACGATGTAGGCATTACAGCACTTTATATACATAGCACCCCATTTCAGGGTACCATAATGTTTGGGATATATTAATGTTATGTAAATTAAAGTCATGGTTAGCACTTTGTCGCATATCCATGCAATGAATGCTTGAAGTCTGTGAGCCACATACATTACCAGATACTGAGCATCTTCTCTGGTGATGCTCTGCCAGGCCTGTACTGCAGCCATCTTCAGCTCCTGTTCGTCTAGGGGGCTAGTTGCATTAAGTTCTCTTCATATGAAATGCGTGTTCAATTGGATTCAGATTCGGTGACTGACTTGACCAGTCAAGAATTTTCCCATTTTTGGCTTTGAAAAACTCCTTTGTTGCTTTCACAGTATGTTTAGGATCATTGTCTTGCTGTAGTCAGCCAGAACCTGTGGCAGCCATACATGCCCAAACCATAACACCCCCACCACGTTTCACAGATGAGGCGGTATGCTTTGAATCTTAGGCAGTTCCTGTTGGCTTCCACACTTTGCACTTGCCATAACTCTGATACAAGTGAATCTTGGTCTCATCAGAACTCTGCAGGCTCTTTTAGGTACTTCTTAGCCAACTGTAACCTGGCCATCCTGTTCTTGCAGCTAACTAGTGGTTTGCATCTTGCAGTCTAGCCTCTGTAGTTCCATCTGTGAAGTCTTCTGCTGGCAGTACACGCCTACCTCCTGAAGAGTGTTTCGGTCCTGTCGGGACAAGTGTTCGAGGGTTTTTCTTCATTATGCTGAGAATTCTTTGGTCATCAACTATAGACTAGGCCTATGTCTCTGACCGTGTTTTCCTTCTCAGCCTCATAATGGTTTCCTTGACTTTCATTGGCACAACTCTGGTCCTCATGTTGACAAACGCCAATAACAGACTCCAAAAGGCAATCAAAAGCCTAGAATCAAGGCTAGATACTGACTGTTCACATATGACCGTACTGCATACGATGAATGCATTTTAGTGTGGTTATGGCAATTTTGCTTGACCGCTATAAATATAACCCTGAAATATAGCAAAAAGGTCCATGACATGACATCACTTTGAACACCATACCAATTTCCAATGGTCGCAGGCCTTGGTGCTCATGCTACATTCGGCAAACATATTAATTTGATTAATTACCAATTCTCCTGATTACAGTCCTCAAAGAGAAACAAAAACATATATAATCTGGCATCAATTTGATATGTGTACTGCAATGTGCCGAGTCCTATCGTTTGGTGGCTCCTTGGCACTGGTGAAAGTATTTATCCTGATCTGTGAAGTCGGTTCAGCATGTGATCCAGAACTTAGAAATTGTAATTGGTCATGAGTCACATGGCTTAGGACCCATACTGTGCCATACCCATTATAATAAAAATGACAGCAAAAATGTGTGTGAGAGATTAACTGACATTTTTCTTGCTCTGCCAGTCATGTAACCTTATGCTACATCATGCGACATATCTTTGTAAACATCTGCCCATGTCATGTGCCGTCATCCATGGTAATTATAGGCCAAACTCATCAAAAGCATTTTTTGTATTCTTTACCTGTACACTCTTCATCTTGCATACAGGTTTATATTTTGGCACAGACTGAATAGACATATATTAATTTACATACGCTTGCTCACAGGCATTTGCTACAGCAAATGCATGCAAACATGAACAAAAACTATTTCCTCTGAACTGTGCTTGATATTACCCTTATATTTCAAGCATGGGACAAATACATTCAAGTTAAAATGCCTTCGATATTCGTATTACTTAAAATAAGTGACATGTTCATTCAATGAACCTTGACCTGCCCATTCAGCATAGCGTGTGTGTTTGTTTTTAATACAAATGACACAGTGCGTCAGACTCACTTCCAGTAATGCTCTTTAAAAAATTTATTTAAATATGCATAGTTGGTTTAACTCAAGACAGTATGGACAGTGAGGGGAAAGGCCAGGATGAGCTGAACTACAGTCTACAAACACACTATCATGGGATGTTCAGTAACAAAAAGCTAATGAAAAACAATGGCTGCTCAATGCCTTTTCATGTACAATGGGACAACCTTCAAGTGTATTTGTCAAGAATCACAGATGAAAATGCAGTTTTGGAATCAAGCATTTCAAACAGAATTTTCAGAATGGACTAACTGGTAGTGTCTCCACCTCATACGTGCTGTGTAGATATCTACTTCATGTCAAAGTATCATTGAGATTTAACATTTCTGCACCAAATTTAAATCCCAAATGGACAACGTCACAAATCTTATGAAGTGTGTGACTTGGAGAAGATGGTTTTAAGTTCTTTATTAAGGACATTAACAACTGCCCCATTGCCACTGTACGCATGTCATTCACCAACTACAGATCCTTTCCAAAAAATTAGAATATCATGGAAGTTTTTTCTTCTTCCATAATTCCATTCTAAAAGTGAAACTTTCAGAGATTATAGATTCATTACACACAGTGAAATATTTCTCGCCTTTATTTGTTTCATTTTTCATAATTTTGGCTTACAGCTCCAGAAAACCCCCAAAAAAGTATTTCAAGAAATTAGAATAGTGTGTCGAAAATCAGCATTTACTTCAGTTATTTCAGAGAATGAGTGGAGTGGCTTGACTCGAGGAATCCGACAGTTGTAGCCCATGTCCCGGATACGTCTGTACGTGGTGGTTTTTGAAGCACTGACTCCAGCCTCAGTCCACTCCATCTGCATCTCCGCCAAATTTTGGAATCGTCTTTGCTTGACAATCCGCTGAAGCCTATAGCCATCTCTTTTGCTTGTGCGCCTTCTCCTGCCACATTTTTCCCTTCCACTAAACTTTCTATTGACATGCTTGGACACTGCACTCTGTGAACAGCCAGCCTCCTTAGCGATGACCTTTTGCGGCTTACCCATCTTCTGGAGGGTGTCAATGATGGTCTTCTGGCCAATTGTCAAGTCTGCAGTCTTCCCCATACTGAACCAAACTGAGATAAACTTTGCAAGTGTTTTGAGTAAATTAGATGATAGTGTGACACAGTCTAAAACACTCATTCTCTGAAATAACTGAAGTAAATGCTGATTTTCAACACACTATTCTAATTTCTTGAAATACTGTTTTAGGGGTTTTCTGGAGCTGTAAGTCAAAATTATGAAAAATGAAACAAATAAAGGCTAGAAATATTTCACTTTGTGTGTAATGAATCTATAATCTATGAAAGTTTCACTTTTTGAATGGAATTATGAAAAAAAAAAAACTTTTCCATGATATTCTAATTTTTTGGAAAGGATCTGTATGCCTGGTAGTCTGCAGTAGTTGGCTACAATTGCATTCATCTCACCAGTGGTAGAGTGGTTGTCAGCTGACCAAGGTTCTGCATTAGCTCCTCCTTCCAAATGTCACACCAGGGGCCCTATCTTGGCGATCTTGGCGCTTGGTCTAAGCGCATGGCGTAAAGTCCATTTAGGCCGTGTCCAAATCCACTTTTGCTATTTTAACGGCGTATTTTTTGGGCGCTAAGCACGGCGCAGCGTGCAAGTGGGCTGAACCTAGTCTCTTCATTAATTATAGGTGCGTCTTGGGCGTGACATGCAATAAACCAATCAAAATGTCATATCCCATTCCCTTTAAAAGCCTGCTTTTCCACCTTGGCGGATTGCTTATATGATGGCAAAACACACATGCTTGCGCGTGTTTAGTGCGACCAAGGAATAGGCTAAATGGAGTATGATCAATATTATTCGGACTAATCATTAGCCTATGAGTTCCCGGTAATTCCCGACAGGGCTGTTATTTTACAAAAATATGCGGTTAAATTTCGTTAAAAGTACCTGCAACAGCTGAGAATAAGCTATCAATGGCTTCTGTCTCACCTTAGAAAACGCCAAATTAGCCTGCTTGTTCAGCGAATTTCGTTTGATTATGCAATGAGTGTCAAACATCAATTCTATGAGGCTGTTCTCATGGAGTTCTCGAAGTTCAAGCTTCATCCGAAGTTAATTAGGCTACCTGCATAGTAATAATGATTAATAACATAAATACCATTATTTTGCCTTAATGATGACACTAAATACAATAAAGCTGTCCGGTTGGCAACCCATATGTTCACGCATATTTCCCCTTGTTTAATAATGTCCTGTTTATGGAAATGTGACCAACCTGTTTTACTCGTAGCGTAATGCTTTAAAACAATCCACTTTCCCAGGAAGACCGTGAAACCTGCGACTTACAGCAGGGGAAACAGAGAACATGCAGCGCACATGCAGAGAATGGCATTAAAATGAATTGTGAATTAATTGTCTAACGTGCTGCAAACGACGTGCTTAGTTCTCTTTACAATCGTTTTGTTCAGTTATGGAATAACAGGTGAAATCAGCTGGGTTTTAATAAGCTGAGATGGAAACTTGGTCACTGTAATTTAAAAAATATGAAGGACGAAGAATAGCTAAGGTTACAATTTAGCTAACATGGTGACATTTATCTCCGTTTTTTAACCATAGGCTATCGAAAAAAACCTTATGCACAGCGAATCCGCTGTAGCCTAGGCTATTTGAAAAACAATAAATGCAATATTCACTGGACAAGGTTTTGAACTTTTTTCAGTCACAAACCATTCTATTTACTTACAGGCTGTATTCCTAGATAAACAGAGCTGTATTGTCATGACATCTGAAGCGCATTTCCAAAACTCAAATGTCTGTCTATTGCCGTGCGTGAGTTTTCCATTGAATGACAATTCGCGCATTAGGTGTAAATGACAATTCGCGCATTAGGCTTGATATAGGTGTTATCAGCTCCTTTTTAATGGATAGCCATTGTCCGTACCATCGCACATCGCCTGGATGTTGATGGAGTGGGCTGAAAGCAATTTAAGGCATTCCCCTTCGCTGAGGGAAAGTTAAGCTATGTGGGCCTATGGGCCCTTTTATTATTATGCATTTTTTGATATAGCCTACACAATAATATTTCACATTGTAATCTTGATATTTGAGTCATGCCAGGCCACTCCTCATCTTAAGACCAACACGCCCAGTTCACTTGCAACGGGCGCAAGAATACATGCTAGTTAAAGGACGTAAGCGTTAGGCGTTATAATGAACCTAGCGCCGGGTGTAAGATAGCAAAGACACTTGCGTTTGGGTTAGCGCCGCTTTGCGCCTGGTGTAAGATAGGGCCCCAGGAACTCAAAGACTGTTTCTGTTCATCAGTGAGAAAAGTCTCCCCTCTGACCAGTCATTTAGTAATATGCGGTCAGTAGTGTGGAAAACAGCATAAGGTTCACTGGAAAGCTGATTGGTTTTACCCATGCTGCTCAGAATAAAAGAACACTACATTTTAAGCTAAAAAATGTTTTAAACATTTTACATAAATACATTACTGGTGGCATGACTACAGTAACCTTCTGTACAACACCTTATAAAGTCCAGGAACCACCAAAGTGCTAATGACATGGCTTTATAGAATGAAGCGCCATTTTGATGCATTGAGGAAAAACAAGTCAAAACAATAAATAAGGTAAATACATTGCAATATCTATTCATTTTCAGAGCCTGTTTTATCTTTACTTGTGCATCTATAATTATAATATAATAATAATCTATAATTCCAAAGCTACCATTAACTTTACCAATGAGTAATACAGCACAAATGAAGAACCGGTGGGTGCATGTTTACTGAAGTTCACAGGGCAACAAAAAATATATATTTTTATAAAGTACATTTAAAAAATTATTATTTTGTATTTATTTATTTATTTTCTTTTTTTCATAAGGTGTATAAATTTGTATACAGAAAATAAGGTTTTGATCATTATTGCATTTAGGGGAAAAAAAACGAAAAAAGAAAATGGCACATCTGTGAGTGGAGATGTTTTTTAAAATATGCAACTGCAAATGTGAGGTTTATTTTAATTTCTTTACCACCATTACAGCAGAGATTATGTGTATACTTATTTGTACCAAAATATTAGAAGAATATTCAAATATTTAATACTCATTTTAAATCAAGTATTCTTTTAGAAAATATATTTACAAAAATGTTGTATACAAATATAAAACATTGGGTTTATGTGGGTTCAATGGGACTTAATATCGGTGAATTTTGAAATTTGTTTTTATATAATTATAATCTTTGTAACCTCATCATAGGGATGGGTGGATATACATTTTTTATTTAGATTTATATAGATTTATTATGTGCTCACATGCCTTTTGACCAGTACTTTGTTTTCTGTATTACGTTAACCTTTGTATTTATGCAGATGACTCCCTCACTATGGCTTGAGGTTGAGACATTGTGTATTTGCTCACTAATAAATAACTTTTTGTGAGCTTCACACCAGTTATTTCTTAATGGCTTTTTACATGCGGTAAACCAAGGCAATCTTTACGGTGTTTGATACTGTATCAAAATAACTTGTGGAGGAAAGAAAAGAAAAAAAAAACAGAACTTGTCTGCCAAGATTAACCTATAGAACAAAGAGCTTAAATCATCCCTCCAGGAAATCCTGCATTCCTGACATTTCAGCCCCCCTCCTTCCCTGCCCTCCACAGGCAGCCTCAGAGAGAGCCCCTAAGTCAGGCAGGGGGACAATGACAATTTCCCGCGCTCCGCACTCCCAATTCTCTGGGCTTTGGGGAGGAAGGCGCCCCATGGAATGAGACCTCTCTATGCCCTGCGGGAGTGGGGGGAAGGGGTCTGGTTACTGCAATCAAGGCAGCTTGTCCCCCACTGACGGACAGAAAACAGCGAATAGGGTGGGGCCCATCCATCAGAAAACACATGGACGGATACACAGAGCCCAGGACACAAATACTACAACAGGCCACGTTCTGAGCACACACACAACACCGAATACTTTTGCCAATGACAGCTAAAATATCCATCTTTTATCAATCGAGGTAAAAATTCTCACAAATTAACTGAGCTCCCTTTACAAATGTGGGTTAACTGCTTTAGCACAAAGAGGGAAGCGTAATGGTGAGAACACTTTCAAACAGGTCCCAACATCAATCAAGAATATAAACTTGTGTGACCGTTTCAAAGCTCAACTGAACAAAATCAATGACACCAATGGAGAAGAAAAACAGTCGAACAGGACGCAAAGAACTAGAGCTGTGTGCTTTTCATTTAAATCCTGAATGGCTAGGAAATCTATGAATACAATAGTGACATAATATACACAATCTACATTATGGAGCTCCTTTTGATTTCCCACGTAGATTCAAAATTATGCTCAGTTTCCCTCTTTTAGTAGCTACCTGTAGATTTTGGATCACATTCTCAACCATGGCTTGCCATTAAAGTAAATCTTAATTTTAAAATCAGGAGGTTACACTGCCTTCCTTCAAAATAGGGTTGCACATTTTTTTGTTAAGCCATGTTTTTGGTAAACAGACAGTTTCCTAAGCTCCAACTTCCTCTTTCTAGCATTCTATTTGCCTTATATAAAGAATATAAGGACTACAACAGTGATGAGCCCAACTGTGCATTAAGGAAGCAGTTATTCACCAATCTGCCATTTGTGCCCTGAGATGATCACAAAACAAACATATTATTGCCATTTCACACAATAAAACAATTTTCTCATGCATCTACGCAATCAGCATTATTACGAATAAAATTTGATAGTTCCTACTGAGGCATGGAAGCAATGCAAAATGAGGGACTATTTGGATTGTAAGCCATGACACCTTAAACTACCTAACTGGAATTCTTTTGTAACCATTTTCAATGATTGGTCGGAATATAGCCTATTTAAATGGGAGAGTGAACAAATAACCATATTAACAGTAGTTACACTTAAAAATGGCTTGCTCTAGGAACAATTTTGCAAGATTTTTTTCTTTTAAGGAGGTAGAGGCGCAATTACACAATTGCCCAACTGATTTTTCTCAAGCCATCAGTAAAATTTAAACCAAACACATTTCTGAGCATTTGAACATACCATGCAGTTTTTGGGAATTGCATCTGTGCAATGGTACTTACGGGCCAAGCACAACCCCTGCAACTTAGTTAATTGGCGTTTCACATGTAGTGTACCAAAACGTCTTCAACTAAGCACATTCTTTTGGTTAAAAACATCTGAACTAGGGGGAGACGTGGTGCAGTCCGTAGTGCAGCAGACTATCGGCCATATGCAATTCCCCCACGGCGTGGCACTTTCTCAGCTGTGGTCCCTTCTCTATCCGTTAACCCTCTCTGCTTTCTACCCGTCCGAATAAAAAGTAAATGAAAGGATGGCCTACTCTCCTTTTACAAGTTTTTTTTTTTTAAACCCATCTGAACTGTGCTCCCATTTAATACACACTATACTAGTTCCATGCAATACATCACATCTCCATGTAAACAAATAGATTTTCCAAAGGTCAGCTCCACAATTCTATCAGCAATTCCACAATAATGGAGGGTCCGTCTCTTTCTCAATAGCTTAAACGTACATTGAATTTATATTCATGTATACATACCTGTAGGTAGCAAAGGATATGAACTGCCTCAAAAATGTTGCATTATGCCACTGCCCATATCGTCTTGTACTTCAACTAAAATATGGAATGTTCTGTACTTGTTTCACAACAGTATGAACAAAATTATTTACTTTACAAATTTCCAAATAAACATGAGAATAGACTGCATGAATCAAATAAATGAGTATTGCCATCAGCTTCCTGGACTTCAGAATACATTGTATGACAATGTATACAAATTCTGCAGTGCTTTTATGGAAAACACTAATGATTAGTTTCCTGTATTCTTTAACAATGTGATATTAAACAAGTTTCTATCGGCATGCAAAATGTCCTGTTGTGAAATAAAGAACTTAAATATATTATGAAATTGCTATATTTTCACTGTTGTGACAGAATTTAAACAAGAAAGCAGAGGGCATGTATACTATTAGGCCTCTTGGGGTCCAGATGACTTGAAAACCCTCCTGTGGGAGACATGTTACTGGTGAGAATCTCTCTTGGTAGTCTTGGACAACGACTCAAATGGGGGGGGGGGGGGTTTACACAATACTTAAAGTCTTTGGCCCCTTGATCTCTTAACCAACATAGAGGTGGTCTAAATTTCTCTTTCACTATGAAAAGTATCCTCGAAATCCAACCAACAACATAGGGCTATGCCCTTCTGAAGCCAAGTGGTTGTACACACTGGTCTAGGGGACCCTTGTCATAGCCACACGGTCTTGCAGGTCCGGACGTTATCTGGCTCCCCAAAAACAACATCAATATGCAGGCACTGGGATTTCCCCTAAGATCCTGTGAATTCATTACGAGCAGGAGATACCACTGAGTCACCAACCCCCAGTCCCCCGCCCATCCCCCTCTGAAACACTCACGCCATTTGTCTGATCTTACAACAGAATATACGGAACCTTTTCGCAAACAAGCGCTCTAACCAAAAGCACAGAGGTGTGGGCTGATTGGAATGCACGTGGTACACTTAAATCCTTCACTTTAACCATGGATTTCCACGTCATTACAGACTGCAGAATATTTTTACCCAGCAAGATGCGAAGAGAATAACCTTCCGCTCACAATGACTTTCCAAGGAACACCCAACTCTCAAGGAAATATTTCAGGAATGAAGTTAGATATAGACATAGCGAATCACAGAGAATATTTAAGAGAATCTCTATGGAAAGCCAACAATAATCCTGCTCCTATGCCTGCTGAGGGAGGGAGGGGAAAAAAGGAGAAAAAAGAAAAACCACTGCTGATGTATGCGTCACCCCTCCTCCCCCAGCAGTATACACACCCTCTTTCTCCCAGCGGATTCTGAACAGACCCAACCCACGACAAAATTCCTGTTCCCCTGCATGGCTTGAAGAGCCGTAGAGCTACAACCTCACAACCTTCATTTCCCCACTGGGTCAAAGGTCAGTCTGAGCTGGATGGGCGGAGACTCAGTTGACTGACACCACTAATCCCTACAGGCTGAGAGATGACTGATCCACAACAGGCCTGAAGCACCAAGAATTCCATTTTGAATAATAAATTGAGGACCCTGTTCAAATTGGTTCCTGGTTGCCGTGATCTTAATATCACTTAGACATTTTTCCATGAATTAGGAACATAAGTGTGGCAAGCATGACTCCCACATGTCTCCACAAAAGGCAATGTGCAGGAAAACAAAATGTTTCCACAGTGAATGGTCTCCACCAATGGAGTGTATTTTGTAATTACATATCGGAGTTCAATGATAATTTAACAACAGTGCTAAAAAGGTAGTTCAGATAAAAATCAGTTCTGTAAGAACTTTTTTTGCCCAAACATATTCAAGCATCAGCATTCATTAACCTCTAAATTCCACCCCTTTACATAACTAACAAATAACGCACAGGAGGAGCTCCACATAGGTTTCAAGCACGAGAAGAACAAAATACACATTTACACCCAAATCCAGTGCCTTCCATACAAATAGACTAGGGCCGAACTGCTACACATATAAACCAAACCTTAACAAAGTAACATAAAACAAAAATTAAGCATAAAAATAAAAACACCCCCCCCCACCAAATGGTTTCAAATTAAAAAAATTAGTTGTTTAAGATGCATGTATTTTTAAACACTGCCCTAACATACAGATATACAGTATTTAAACCAAGTCTAAACCAGGCCAACTAAAATTTACATGACAATGTCCCCTTTCAAATATTTGCCTTTACTTTTTAAATGGTGCTTAATACTCTAATGACTCGTTTCCATTCATAAAATACCAGGGATTTCTAAACCCTGCATAAATAGCTATATAAATTTTGTTTTTTTCCATAATGAATGAATAGGTTTTAAAGTCAAGTTATACTTAGGGGTGTAAAAATCATTGTTGATTTTAAAGCACTGTACATGACCAAAACCTTGCAATATTGCGCAATGTAGACAAGATTAAGACAGAAACAAATATACAAAAACTTAAATTTTCCAAAAAGTCATCACTTTTTTCAGAATAACTCCATCTATTACATTCTCCTCGTGTTACAGCGTACCTACTTCCTTAAAAGTTTTGCTGGTTTGTTCATTGAGCTACTCCACTCCACTCCAGAAACCATTGTGATTCACAAAATACATTTTTAAATCTACATTCAGTACAGTTTGCATGAAATGAAAGGTGGAAACAACATGATATTGAAAATTATTCTCCATTCAGTACACCAGCTATAATAATAATAATGTAAATCTCTAATTAGACAAGGCCCAAACACAGACCCAAGACCATTTCATTGCATCACAATGCGCGTTAATAAAACCACGTTATGTGGGATCGACACACAATATAGCAACAGGATACCATTTAATCTACTAATACTTAAAATTGAAATCTATTATACCATTGTGTTGGCTACATTTTTTAAATGCACACAAGGTGATATCTGACAATTTAGCTGTACGTTCGATAATGTACGGAACAAATTACATACATGCTAAATAAATTACTATGAGGCATTTTGTGAATGTCCATGTCCCCAAATTTTGAACCACAACACCTACAAATTCGATCCACAAAACAGACAAGCCATTTTATTAATGCTGTCCACGTGCTCAACACAAAACGTGCCCCTTATTTTCCGTTCATCCACAAGGCCTCGATTTATATCCTCTGTATTAAACTATTAGTGTCAATAAACAGAGAAGTCTTTATTGTAATGATGCACGTTAAAGACGCACCTCTTTTGAAATACATTTTAAATGCTTATTTAACGTAGCTACATAACGTATTTTTTTGTTGAAATCTGTTTTGAGTAAGGCCCTCTTTCGTCCTAAATGACAACTTAAAGCGAGACATTCATTATTTCCAAAACCAGTTAAAAAAAATAATAAAAATTACCTTTGTCTTTTGGGGACTGAATATTCCACTTCTATGACTTTCCCATGGAGTTCTACTTTACCTGAGGGAGAAAATTAATAAAAATGAATATGCGACTTGAGTGGGGATAACTTCAAGGGCGTGCATTGAGAATGTTCCCTACAGAATCTACATAAAATCAACCTTTAAACAGATTTTTATCTTTTTTTAAAAGCAAGGCGTGAATGGATTTTGTTCGCACAATGGTAGAACAATTAATAACATCTCATACTGTCTATAGTGAAATGTAATTCCTCGATTGCAACATCACAAATCTCAAATAAAAACATGGGCCTAAATAGCCTACTGCCATCAGATAAAGGCTGTCCCGCGCAAAATCCAAGCAAAGCATGAAAACCCATTTTTCAAGTAACCATATGAGAGGTTCAATCTCTTCCATTAAAGTGTATTTGTACAATTATTTCCTAATCGTTAACTGCCCACGAGATTTTATAAACCAGGCAGTTTTCAATTAACTTGAGAGGCAGGCATCGATCATGTTTTCGTAAAAAAAAAAACTGAACAATCATTGATTTAGAAAACCACCTATCTAACGTTAGCTATCTACAATCAGATGATGGTAAAATAAGCAGATGGGCTGTCTACGCCCATGCATCCTATAGGAAAATAATTTTAATAGAAAATGTATATAATGATTGGTTCTTTTAATTCACTCCGTCTTACATTTGAATCAACAGTAGCCTACTCTAACCAAAAACCGTAAAAAAAAAAAAAAAAAACTAAAAAAACAAGTAGTAATAAGATGGCAGGAGACAGTTGACAATTATTTAAATTACAGTTTGCAGTTACTGTAGCTACAGCGTTAGGTACAGTGTTCGCATGGCCTTGCGTCCCCGCGTGCCGTGAAATAGCAACCGAATCCACGCGGCGTCCTTCGCACGTCTCTTACAAAAGCAATAGTAACATCGTAGCCTACACGACCTAATGTAATTCTTAGATATGTTCAAAATAACTTAACACTTGACAGTACGACAGGCAGCGTTAGCCTCGCGACTGGTGACTGCACGCGTGGAGAGAAAGAAAAGCTTGCTTAAACCACGCCACTTTAACCCTCAATCTTGCGCTGGTTACTAGCCCACCACAAAAAATGAAGTCGAAACGCCATATAAATCAAAATAATACTCCAATTTTCTTTATTCGTCTTACCTGAGAGGGCATCAATGGCCTTCATAGCACACTTCTCATCTGGGCAATCTACAAACGCATACCCAGTTTTAACAAGAAATGGGCTACTGATAGGGATCTTCCACTCCTCGAAGATACTTTCCAACTCCACTGAGCTCGCTTCTTCGCTCAAGTTGCCAATGTAAAGCTTATTCATGGCGCTCGGCGCAGAGAAATGCCAGTCTTGCAAAAAGAAATTTGTTTCAGATGTCCGGTCTTTTAGAGAAACGCACTTCCACAGTATACACGGGCGAGTAGACCGTTTTATTTATCATACAGCCTGCTCGCTAGGTCCCTCCCGCTGCAAAATAACAAGTTATCTAGCTTATATTACAGCAGTGTTTCTTTTCGGATGGCGGACTTGGCGAAAAGGGAGGAGAAAATAGTTTTTGTCTTCCCTAGAACCCGTTTGGCAGATAGACAGTGAAAATGTCACACACGTTAATGCTGGCGCCGCCTCCGAATGAGATCGAGAGAAAGAAAAAAAAAAAAAAAAAAAAAAACTCGGATATTCCTGCTTTCTGAATGAGCCACGTGTTCAAACTACAAATTCACCTATCACGTGAGCATTCCCAGTTCCACTGTTCAATAATGGAATTTATCACTGGTTTGGGAAAATGGCATGGGAACTAGAGTAGGGATAGAATGGAAGGGGGAGGGGTATTTGGGAAACCTATGTACGCTAAAGGGATTTCGTGTCATCCTCCTTGGTCAAATTGGAGTGTCTTTCTTTGTGTCCCGCTTTTCAATTGGCTGTTGGATGATGTAGTAAAACGGCATTGTATACTCGCTATTATGGGGTCAAGTGTAGGCTAGCTTGGTAGCCTACAGATAATGGCATTATGAGAAATGGTCTGCTAACAATTCCACAACTTACATGAAATGTACAGTGGTTTATGCATTTTATTAGTTATGGTAGCAATATTGGTGGTCAACTAGGTATATTCGTTGCCTACACTTACTATGGTAAACACTACCAAATAGGCTACGTTAAAATAATCACTCTCAATACAACAAACATGCCATTGTGTGGACAGATGTGTCAGACAGGTAGCCTATTTTTATACAGTCTATGGGTTGAACTGGATTAAAATTCCTTCATCTCAAAGGAAGCTGCAGACATTTTTGTAGCGAAGGATCGATTCTACACAACAAGCAGCCTAATGTTTGATAGTGTATCATGTCATAAGTATAAAGGGTTTGAATATGCTTGTGATCCGTGTTAATTCAATCTGATGTAGCCTATATGACGTAGGCCTAAAAATGCTAAATATAGTTTAAGCGTAGGCTACTGCGTGCAAACACAACTTTAACGTTACTTCATCTGAAACGATTCTTGTAGGCCCCTAGTAGGCTACGCTACTTTATCAGAAAACGCCTTCTTGTCACGTTAAACAGCAACAATGATTATACATTCCCGATGCAACGAAAGCAGCATATAGTTCCTAGTACAAAAAGGGTAGGCCTAATGTTATAGTCCAAGGAAATAAGATGAATTGCGCAGGATTTATTTAGTCAATCGAGGGTTTTTGAAATGGTGATATTTCTAAAATATGGTTTCAGGGATGAGTTCTGCGCTGCATGGGAGATGCATTACCTAGACAAAACTAGTCTACAAATTTAAATAAATGTGCTTTTATATAAGTAATAAAAAAGCAGTCATATATTGCATGCCAACGATGCACCCACACCGCTCTCAATGTTTCCTAGATGTCGTTATGTTAATAAAGAGAACATTTCTCTGTATTGCATTGCAACGTCACCGAAGGCGCCATTCGTGTCGTTACACTGCACTTCAAATGTTACCACAGGCGCCATGACACCAGACTGCATGCGATTGCAGCAACAAGGAGGTGCTTGGGAACAACTTTCCACCACGCTCGAGGCACCGCCCCAAGGTCAGGGGTCAGGTGGCCTACTATTGCAGAGCTCACAGGATTTCACATAGCCTACTTAGCAAAGGCTGGATCTGTGGATCATTAAAGCTTAAATGCATTCGATAATACGACAGGATATTAATTCTGAAATTTCCCGAGCAATGTTAGCCTATGCTACGCTATACATTTTGCATTGGTTTAGGTATGGAACAGCAACATTTTCACAGCTTGTTGGTGATCTTGAAAACAAAATAAAGTTTAAAGTAAAGCGTAAAATCATGTCGGGCGCATAAGACTTACAGTGTCACGGAACTCGGCCATTTCATGTGATTATGCGAATCACATTAACACCACGTAGTGCACACACTGTAAATGTGTAGCCTATTTTAGTTTTATTTTTTTGTGTTAGAAATGCATATTTTTTTTATATTTTTTTGGCTTTAAAAAAAATGTATATAGACTAAAGCACGTGTCGCTATATTTTGAAATCTCTGTGTAATTTGTGTTCTTCCACAGAATATGCAGTCTTTTCAGTTACCTCTTCTAATTTCATCGACACATTTGCAACTCGGTTCTCCATTCTGTCGTTGTTGTCCTGAACCACTTGATTGGTGGAAAAATGCTCCAATCAGAGAGCTGGATCTCCCACTACTTGTTTTACCGGCTGAATCTGACTTCTCATTCATTGGTGCCTCAGAAGTCGATTGTGAATCTGGATACGACGAGGTATTTTTTTTAAAAACTATTTATTTGGAGAAAATCTGTCAATTCATTGCACTCTTACAATTTCTTATAAACAGTTGTTCACGTGACAGTCACATTTAATCTAATGTTATAGACAATTCTTTCTAAATTATTAACTTAATTGCTTGTCGTATTGTATAGGCTACTATGTGTTAAAATGGCTACAGTTACGTACATTACGTTACATTATCGAAGTAGCTATTTGTTTTCATTCAGAAACAGCCTATTTCCATCATTTATAGTCTATTAGACAAATTAAACGTACCCTATTGCCCATATCAGAAGATGCATTCTATTCCCAGTCATGCTCTTTATGTTAGAGCGTTCATATTTCTATTCGATGTTTTATCCTTAAAATAGTAGGTTACGGTGACAGGTATAACGTTAATGTTGATAGTGTTTTTTTTTATATGTTAGATTAGTAACATTCAGTCTTTGCGCACAAAATAGCTAGGCTATTCATTTCGTCTTTTAAAGCTGATGTGAAATGGGGAGAACATGCAAAGGCAACTACATTTAATTTCTTAGGCTGATCGTAGGCATCGTCATGGTTAAACATTTACGAATCGCTCCCCAAGGGTTGCTTTTTTCAATTACGGTCATTCGCATCAGTCAAAACATTTCTTTCCCGGTATTTGCATAAACACGAATGTGCATGAAAACCATGGCATGCAGTGTTCTTTGAACCTAAACTTTACTGCAAAAAAATAGACTAATACGTAGGCTAATTTCAGTGTAAACCATTCGTTATTGGAAGTGGGATGGTAGATTCCCCTTTCAGCTCAGAGGAAGAACCTCCATATTGGGCAGTATAGCCTAGTGTACGCTAGCTATAGGGGTAGAAAAAGTTGTTGTTACACCCTTTTTCGTCCATAGCGGAGTGAAATGCTTGATGATAACGGGAAAATGAAGAGGAGAAAAGCAATTAACTACGACCTCGACATTTTAATAAAGCTAGCCTATCAATTTCGTTGTAGGCTATAGTTTTAAACTACTGACGGATTCAAAATGTAAAGCTAAAAGTTGAGAGCTGAAGACAGGCCATTACATAAGACCATGAAGAAGATTCGTTGGAAAACACCTTGGTAGGCTATGCGATTTCCTCATACATCTGATTGCATTTATTTTCACATTGTCGGTGTAGGCTAACGTTATAGATTGAATTTAAATGAAATTACGACAACACCCGAGAACACCATAGCCTACGGAATGGTGAATCAAACAACTTATCGGCCTATGTTAATTGTATAGCTTAATCGATTTCCGCTATCGGCACGGTTGTTTAGCCCAAAACTTTTAAGACTTGGGCTACGGATCAACATTTCTGTAACACTTTCCAATGTAACTTTTGCCTGCTCTGTAGAATTCACGAACAAAATTCCGATTGTGTTCTTTAAAATCGAATGATACCTGGAAGACGAATGTTTATTATCTTGATTAGACTACTGAGCACATCTTTCCAGTTTATGTATTTTTAGGGGTTTGACTGATGGTAAACTTAATGGTATTTTAATACGATGTTTGCATTAAATATTTTCTAGTCTGTTTTTGTTTCAACTGATATGTTAAAAAAACAATGTATGCTTATGTATGTTAAATATTAACATGTGTTCTGGTGTGTTAAATTAGGAAATGCTTAAAATTATTGTTTTCTATATGGCTATTGAATGTTTTATCGGATAAATGTCCTATTATTTAAATAATTTAGGAATATCTTGTTAGCGATTTGTGGTGTAAAATGTCATGTATAGGTATCTTGAAATGATTCTGTAATCATTTGTCATGCATCTGGACACAGTGAATTGTAAAATGAAAAATGCATCCAAAGATTCATTCTTTGTGTGTGTTTTTATTATTTTATTTTATCTAAAATCATTCTGTAGGATTTAATTTGTGTGATTTTTATGTTGCTTAATTTTCTGCTTTGTGTGTAAATTGGAAAGCATTTGAAGAAAAAACTTATCAACCACAGACTGGAGTTGTATTCTGAGATCATCTGACAATACTACTTAATTGTTGACAATTCACTGAATAAAATTGGACACTAAGTACAGAAAATATATACTTTAAGATGTACTTTGTACATATTCGGGTGGAAAATGTAAATGTTGTTTCTCAGTAATAACTCATAATTATTGTTCGGGTAATCAGTCTATAATTAATACCTTCCTGTGTCATGTGTATTAAATTTGATAAAATACTATTCCTTCTGTGGGTCATCATATAAGGTATTTCCTAGAACAGGAAATGTGAATGTTTCATTTGCAATTGCACAGCAAGAAAAGAATAACACAAATCACAGATTTTATACTAGTAGTGATAAGAAAACAATATCACTACTTTGAAAAGTTGCCTTAAAAACAGGAAGGAAGCATAACAAATTAAGAAATTGTTTCAATTGAATAAGTAATAAATTTCTTTTCAATTCTTGATGTTGTGCCATCAGCCACTGGCTTCAGACAAAGATGTACATGCACATGGAGTAGGTATGCAACCTTATCAGAAGGCAGTGGGAACATAAAAAAGCACCCATCATTCATTCCCATACACAGACTAGATGCTATGGTATTCCAGAATAACGACTGAGCAGTAGTTATGCAGAGAGCATGGATGATGCTTAGCTCACTTGATATTTAAATGTTTTAAATCCAGGCTATACTACAATGTCTATATTCACCACTAAATATCCATACAAATATTTTGATACTACTTGCAGTATTTCAATTTTCACAGTCTGTTGATGCAGTTGGATATATCCGACATTGTTGTAAAAGACAGAGAAAAGAAGATAATCCTTCTTTGGAAATAAATAATTCACCAGTGTAATTAAATGGATGGTAAATAAAATGACTATAAATTAACCTCATTGGCAGAATGTATTGTAGAGAGGACTAATTCAATTTTTAACATTTTCAACTGGTATCAAGCAACACCTGTAAAACATTTTTGTCAATATGGGAAAAGAAAACATTTTCACTTAACATTACTGTGACATCTCATCTGCACTGATGATTAAACTAAAAAATGTATAACGAGTTTTAACGATTTAATGTTGTTCACTGGTCGGAACTGTTGGCAGCTGCTTGCATAGACTTCTCTTCCACCTAACCACTCAACGCCAGTCTTTGAGTAGTAAACACAGCTTCCATAGGGGCTGAAACGCCTAAAGAGCACAAGTAAAACCCGATGAGAAAATGCCTCAATCACACCAATAGGACAGTATTATTTTGATTTCATTAAAAAAAAATTATATCATTGAATTGATGGATGCACAGTCTATCCAATTACTTAGTTGAATTGGGTTGACTTAGTACTGGCTTGTTGAGTACAACTAATCCACAAGGGTTCATTATGTCACGGAAATCCATTTGACATGGTATGGGTAGTGAGAATAGATCTTTCAATTCCTTAGAGCAAGTCAGCAATGCCAGGAACAAGGGAAAACGCAAACACCCTTGCTTGAGCCCAGTAGTGTCCTTGGGACAAATGCATATTTTTTTCTTTATTTGGCTCTACTCCACAATATTTGATTTGTAATCAAACAATTCACATGTGGTAAATAAAGTGCAGATTCTCAGCTTTTATTAAATGGTATTTTTATACATTTTGTTTTCACTATGTAAAAATTACAGCACTTCTTATACATAGCCACCCATTTCAGGACACAATATTTAGGACAAATAAATAGGTGTTTCTGGTCTGTCATGTTCAGTTGCTTCCTTAGTGCAGGTATAAGACACCTTTCAGTATCTTGTCTTGATTTTAGGCGCCTTTGATTGCCTTTTGAGTTTGTTATTGGCATTTGTCAATATGAGGATCAGAGTTGTGCCAATGAAAGTCAAGGAAGCCATTATGAGGCTGAGAAATCAAAATAAAAAACTGTCAAAGACATAGGCCAAACCTTAGGCTTACAAAAATCAACTTAACATTATTAAGAAAAAAGAAAGCACTGGTGAGCTCAGTAATTGTAAAGGGCCTGGTAGGCCAAGGAAGACCTCTACAGTTGATGACTGAAGAATTCTCACCATAATGAAGAAAACCCCCAAACTGCTGTCCAACAGATCAGAAACATTCTTCAAGAGGCAGGTGTGGATGTGTCAGTGACTACTGTCTGCAGAAGACTTCACGAACATAACTACAGAGGCTACACCACAAGATGCAAACCTAGTTAACTACAAAACAGGATGGCCAGGTTACGGTTTGTTAAGAAGTACCTGCAGAGTTTTGGAAAAAGCTCTTTTGGACAGATGAGACCAAGATTCACTTGTATCAGTGATGGCAAGAGCAAAGTGTGGAGGCCTAAAGGAATTGCCCAAGATCCAAAGCCGACCACGAGATCTGTAAAAAATGTATATATGTATATATATAACCTTTAGTCAGTCCACAGAACTAAAATACAAACCAGTGCCAAAGTTGGAAGGGTCCTCAGGGGGAATCATGGAAAATCTGTCACATTGGCCTATAATCTACATCACATCTGTGTAAACTAATTAATATAAAAAAGTAGGCTATATAGATTGGCCAGTAGGCTATAGTGAGCTTAGTGAACAGGATGAGTTGGCCAGAGGTGACACATGAATGTGCAACCCGTTATTACAATCCAGAGGAGTCAAACCGATCCACATCTACAATGTTTTTTGCTCTTAAGTGTGATCACTTTTTTTAAAATGACCACTTCCATAAAAGTAGGCCTAATATTTTACAACGCTGTTTTTGGAAAATAGCCTACTAATGTGTGTATACGACTAATTAACAAATTGAGATTTTGTCATCAATTGAAACAAAACCAGGGGGTATTTCACAAAGCAGGAGTTAGTTAATTAGTGAATTAGCTGGATAACTGCACTGAGTAAAACCCGGAACAGCTCTTTTTTCTTCAGTCCACGTTCCAGATTTAGGAGGGTTCCGGGTTTTACTCAGTGCAGTTATCCAGCTAACTCAGTAATCCTGCTTTGTGAAATACCCCCCAGCATTTGCACGGGCCGTTGCATTTGAATTCATAACATAGCCGTCAAATATACACAAATTAAGCATATTTCTTTTTTTCCTGTAGATGGCAGCAGCGAATCGGCATGCAGTTTCCGCCGTGACCGGCTGAGGGGTATTGCACAAAGCAGGATAAGAAAAGTTGCGAGATAACTCTAAAATAATAGGCTACCATGAAATTACCTCAGAAACTTTCTTCAATATCATTAGTTAAGAATTTGTATGACTAAATCACTCCTAAACCAGAGTCTAGTGCACATTCATTGACTGAAATGTGACTAATGTGACGATACAGAGTTGTCATTCTCAGTTTATGTAGGCTATTTGATAGTCCTGTTTGTGAGCATAATAGGCCTGCATAGCCTACAATAAATGGAGAGGAACTAAAAATCAAAATTTTCCTCCAAATTGACACCATACCTAATAATTTTACTTTAGTGTGAGGTCCAATTATGAAAAGTAATTCTTTTTTTAAAATGGCGTTACATTAAAAATTACCAAAATAACGTGAAATGGATACTGAAAGTTTACACACGGAAAAGTCTAAAATGTAGGTCAAATCGACATCACAGACAAATCAATGTCAGAATGCATTGGAATGAATGCAGTATTGAAGTTAACGTTATTATACAGATTCCCGGAAGGTCCTATTTGAAACTTTGGCTCGAGCACGTGATTCGTGCAACTTGTGTCTTTTTTTTTTTTTAGGTGTAACGTATCTGTCGAAGGCGGGAGATTTTCCTCCAGAAGGTAGGAATGCTCTGTATTTTTTCTGCGTGTAACAACGTTATTTAGATCATTCTTAGCATATGTTTTCTTTGCTGGTCTTCTTTGTTTTAGGCGATTAGCCTATCGATAACATTATCTAAATAAATGTGCAAGCTAACGTAACGTTAGCTCCAACATGGAAAGCTCTTAAAGTTAGCTAGCTAACGTGTATTTTGCCTTTTTCTTAGCTTTGACACTCATGGATAAATCAAAATCCGAGCCTGAAAAAAGTAAGTTACTTTCTAATGTGTAACCAAGTTCGGAAGTTGTAAGGTATCTTGATTAATTAATCAATTAATGTTATTTATTTCAGTGGAACTGGTTGGCGTGACTCATGTTGTGGACGCCATTACATTTTGGGCTCAGGTAACGTTATTGAAATAGTTGCTCACGCTAGCTAGTTACGTTAGCTACCTAATTTAGCTAAGTTCACGTTAGCTGGAACAAACACGACATGGTATTGTGTCGAACAGTTCTCTTTGGCCTATTTACCCACTCATTACAGAACCATGCAAATATAAACATAAGGAACTGTAATGGGAAACAAGGCAATAGTCCTAATGTCTATTTTCCCTCCGAAATGTAATTCATATCACGATCAGATACAACGGAAACGTGGCAGACTGTTACATTGAAGTCATATGACATGGCCTTAAGTGTGTTCCTGATAAAATTGTACAGTATACGTCGTCTTATAATATATAATATTTTTTGTATCTCAAAATGTCTCAACATGTCCTTTCGGAGTCTAACGTAATTTATGTTGTTTCATCGAAGAATGTGAGTGAGGACCAGGCGGTAGAGAAGATGACTAACATGATGTCAGAAAAGTGTCCTGTTGCCAGAAGGCTCATGGGCAATCCCAGTCCCCAGAAGGTAATGGAGAGTGACTACACAACAGATCCCAGTGATGGCCCTTTCCTATTATTCCACTGCAGTGATGCAGTACACATTTAAGAATCTGCATATCACTGGGATCACTCCTACTACTATAGTGCTATGAAGACTGGCGAATCTACATGGCAATTGAGTAGGAGTGATAGAACCTTTGAAGTTTGGTGCACATGCACAAGTCTCACTAAATTCTCCCTGTTCAGATATATGGTGCACTCTTTTCTGAGGATGGTTGCTGGTACAGGTGTAAGGTCCTGCAGCAGACTGAGGACAAGGTTTGTTGAGAATTAACTGGATGTTTAGTGTGATGTGATGGAGGCATTTTGTGACCACTGGTCGTTGGTTTATTATTGCTCAGATGATCAAGTGATGATTCCTGTAGCTGGTTAAAAACATGGTGACATGATTAAATCATAACAAGAAATCTGAAAAAGCATATGAGTATGATCTGTGGCTACATAAGTTATCATTTGTGAACTGTGGGAAATGGCCTAATGATTGTGATTGGTAGTGGTAGAAGCATGGTCTGAGATGAATAAAGCCTTGTTGGCCTAAAAGGAGCCCATTTCACAGTCTTGCTCTGGCATGCCATACTTGTGTGTCCAGTTCCAAGTGTCGTACATCGATTATGGGAATACGGAGGCCATCAGCAGATCAGCTCTTGTGGAGCTCTCAGAGGACTTACAGACAGTCAATCTGGCCAAGAAGTACAAGTTCTGGGGCTTTCATATTTCCAGTGACCAAGATTCGCCACATTTTTTGCAGGTAACTCAACATTCGTGCCTGCAAATTACGGTACAAAAAAGCTCTTTATTATAAAATGGAAACGGTTTTTAAAAGCTACATTCACATAACATAAATGATTTAAGTCCATTTAAGCTGAAACGTTAAAGGGATAGTAAGGAATTTTGGACATAATGTCTCAATTACCACTTAACCATGATGTAGTTGATTGATGGAAACCATTTTCAGATAATTCCATGCTGTCCCTTCTTTTGGACATACACACATTGCTAATGCTAGCGCAACTCTAAGGTAACTGGTAGCATCCACTACCAAACGCACTTAAACACTCCACAGTGCACCCAAAGCAAATAAAATACGACGACAGTCTATCGGTTATTTTCAGTGGGTTATTATACCATCATTTTTTAAGTCAAACTATTGTTGAATCCTTTACTTTGTGCTGACCTATATTCTCTGTGGAAGTACGGCGGCGGCGCTAGCTGTAAATTAGCCAGGGTATCTGCCTGTAGGCTATCTGCTGTATTCCACAGTTGCCGACACAATCCGTTTTGCCGTAAAGTTACATATTTGGTAGACAACAAGTCAGCTAAACACAAACATGCTACAGAATAACACAGCATATACAAGCAAGCACACTGGCTACCAATTTGCAGGAAAAGTTTGGCCACTTCCATGACTTCCCAATTGTGGCAACTAGCTAGCTAAATTGAATAGATAGATCACGCAGTGCAATAATTTATTAGTTACCTGCTCGTCAGTTGTTTTCGGTGCATGAAGAAAAACAGGTGATGGCACAGCAGTCTCCTTCAGTAGAGGGTGTCCCGACCGTCCTTTTTTGGTTTTCACAGTCATCCTCCGTGAAATGGTCACTACACACTTTTAACTTTTTTTGTCTCAATTGGTGTGTTGACATCCATGTGAGCAGCAAGAAGCCACAGATGTTTTCTTTGTTGATCTTCCACTGGAAATCGGTGAAAACTTTGTGGTGCCCATTTTTTTGCATGATTTGAACAAACTTGAAATACACACCGAAATACCATCTTACCTGAACGTTAGCTAACAATACTACTAGTCTGATTCTTTCACACGCGCGATATTGTACTTCCACTGAGAATTTAGGTGAGCACAAAGTAAATGATTCAACGATAGTTTGACTTCAAAAATTATGGTATAATCACTGACAATAACCCCGATAGACTGTCGTCGTATTTTATTTGCTTTGGGTGCACTGTGGAGTGTTTAAATGCGTTTGGTAGTGGATGCTACCAGTTACCTTACAGTTGCGCTAGCATTAGCAATGTGTGTATGTCCAAAAGAAGGGACAGCATAGAATTATCTCAAAATGGTTTCCATCAATCAACTACATCATGGGTAAGTGGTAATTGAGACATGTCCAAAATTCCCTACTATCCCTTTAACTAGTACTTCCCTATGAACTGTATCTCACAATTATTGGCACCCCTGCATTTATATATAGAAGTAAAGTAATCATTTTTAATATTTGGTAGCACATCCTTTGTATGCCATGACTTGCTGATGTCAGTGACCCAACAACATCAAAAGACTAGATATCTTATTTTCTGGTACTTTTACAAGCGATACTATAATGTCTCTGCATTTGAATGGATCTCTATGGGAATTGGGGGGTGGGACTAGATTTAGCTGTAAATTACATTGGAACAGTATGGAACACATGGTTGGCTAAATGGCTCTAAGTCATCAAGGGTCTGACGTATCAAAGAAGCCATAAATCATCACTCTGCTGCCAGAAATACAGTAGATGTGGATGGATAACTTGAAGGGTTTCTTCTCCTGACTTATTTTTCTATAGAGTTCAATAGGAAAATTTGTCAGGAGAAACGTTTGATACCTCAGACCGTTTGATACCTCAGACCATTGATGACTTACAGCCATTTTACCAACCATGTATTCCATACTGTTCCAGCAAAATGTACAGCTAAATCTAGTCCCACCCCCCAATTCCCACAGAGATCCATTCAAATGCAGCGACGTTATAGTATCGCTTGTAAGAGTACCAGAAAATAAGATATCGAGTCTTTTGATGTTGTTGGATCACAGACATCAGGAAGTCATGGCATGCAAAGGATATGTGACCACATATTAAAAAATGATTACTTTACTTGTATATAAATGCAGGGGTGCCAATAATTGTGAGATACAGTTCATAGGGAAGTACCAGTTAAAGGGATAGTAAGGAACATGTGGCACACGTGGTTTTGTTAAAAATAATTATTTCTTGACGATGGATTTTTTTTTTCTCATAATAAATTTACTCCAATTAAAGGTTGGATTTTTCCAATTGTTTCAGTGTGACAGAAAGCTAATTCAACAAATGGTGAATTTTTTATAACCCTTTTTACTCATCTTTACCAGGGGTGCCAATAATAGTGGAGGGCACTGTGTATATATATATATATATATATATATGTGCATAGATATGACACATGGAGCTAGGTTGTGATTTGAAATGCATTCTATAATTGCTAGTTGCATTACATAAAACGGTAATACATTTTAAACATGTTGCCTGTAACTGTTACATAGGATATTGAAAGTCTGGGGACTCCAGTTAGTGTTTATGCACTTTCAGAGCATAATTCTTACTTTTTGCAGTACTTTTCACTAATACTTTCTCTTTATTTGTTATTATTATTTTGCTTGTTACTGCTCACGTTTGGGTCACACTTGTAGGGAAAGACCTTCCTGCACAATTTGATATCTGGGAAAAAACTGCGAATCCAGAAGAAGTCTGTGTGCTTTGACGGGACCATCCTGGTCCAGGCATTCCAGGGGAACTTGGATATAGGTGAAGAGGTCCTGAAAATGAAGTTTGCCAGACTGAGTCTCCCTGGGAACAGCCTACACCTCAGCCGGGTGCTGCAGGACCCCTCAGCCCTCTGGCCTCACCGTGTGGTGGAGAGGGGCGATCTCGAAATGACTGCCTCCCTAGGAAGCATGCCAAAACTGCGCCCTGCCTTCGCAGATCCGAAGCCTCAGGCCCATAAGTAAGATTTCCAAGGGCACATGCTCGCTCAGGACTGGGGTCCAGGGCCTTTACGGTATACTGACCTTTACTGAACACCACCAATGGAAGACAACCCCAGTTCTGGTGTACCAGAAATACCTCAGCTTTTTGTTACAAGCAAACCATTAATCATATAATAATCATGTCCTCAGGTTATTTATGGATTTTGGAATTTAGAGCAGTGGTATTTACCCTTACCCTTGGATAACTTCAGTGATCAACGTCCTGTTGTTTCTCAGCACTTAATTTACAAACTAAAGCAGTTGTTTACTCGGTTGACTCATCTCACCCATTTCATGGGTTTGAATTAGATTTTTAAGGTGAGACAAATCGTCTTGCGAGAGTGAATACCACTGATATAGAGAGACAATCTTTAGGAACAGGGATGCCTACCATTGACCTAGGGTCATTTCATAAGACCGCATATACAGCCTAGGGAACATGTTTGTTGGATGTACCAAGCATTAAACAGGCTCATAATGTTTACACTGTATGTTCAGGGCCTTTTCTAAACCAGCTAACAGGTGCTCTGGCACTTGTAATATATTTAATACGTTAAATAAATGTAGGCAAGTATATAGAATGCTAATACCGGAGTACATAAATTTCACTTTTAGCAAGGCTGAACTCTACAATGGAATAATGCACCCCTACCACTCCAGAGTGTTTAACCATTCACTTTTTCTTAGGGTTTGTTTCCAAGAACGCACTCACCTATTCTCAATGCATAAATCATCTGTCGAAAGAGTGCTACAGTTTGTAGTCCGAAAACCCAGAAGTGAGTTAGCATTTTTGAGCCTACCTGGTTACCTCGCCAGATTTACAATGGGGTCTTACCATGGGGTTTTCGGATTTGTGCCGAATATAAGGTCTGGTTAATATGAGCCTAAGAGAGTTTTCACGTTTGTTCTACGACATAAATTACACATTAATGTCTGAACCAGGAATTCTTAGGCTTTTATATGGTTTTAAAAAGTATGTTGCTAACAAGTTTCTATATTCAAACTACACCTTGCCGGAATAAATACACGTCATTACCTCAGCAGATGCTGGGCTGCTCTCAAGTGTAGCTAGCAGCTGATTGTGTCTGCGCTCCTTTCAAACTTTTCCACATCAACTTGTTTTATATGAAATTCAAGAATATGAATGAATGCATGAATTTAAAACTAAGGTCTTTGCTTGTATGGCAAGCCGTTTTAACATGTATTCGACTTCCATAGCTATCTACCTTATTAGTCCCAATTAGCTGCCTATTTTCCAAGCTAGATGGTCATGTATGACTTAGCTAACTACCACAATTGCCTAGCTAGCTAGCTGCTGTTTGAAGCTATGTTTTATTTTGTAAGCAAAATAAAATGCTCTAGTTAAACTAGCTGCACCTAGGACGTAGCTAGCTAGTATTGGAGCAGCAGGCTTATATTAACCACAGACCTTATATTCGGCACGAATCCGAAAACCCCATGGTAAGACCCCATTGGAAATCTGGCAAGGGAACCCATGCCCGGAAGAAACTTCCGAATTGGCCTATAAAAATACGTCTTGACTAGCACTCAAGCACACACTGTACTTAGTGTTTTTGACTACATTTACTAACCATTTTGCAAATAAAATGTTAGCTTTCCACCAAGTCACTGACCACATTTAGATTATGCTGTGCCAGAGGAAAGATCTCATCAGTATCTGGACTTGATTTGCATCCACAGGGAGAAGAGCACGACCACACCCCTTCAGCCCGCCAACCTGCTGAAGAAGAAGATGGACCAAGATCTGGTTGAGGAGAATGAGAGGCTTAAAGCAGAGAGGAGCACTCAGCAGCAGAGTGCTATTGTCCAGGAGAGGGAATTGAGGGACATTCAAGCAGAGCTGCAGGTACATTTCCCAATACTGGTCCTACGCTTCCAGCCAAGCAGAAGTTTGGTTAAGTAATTAAGGAATTGATAAGATTAAGCTGTCAGCAAAACACTTGTCTGGATTTCACATCTGCTTTAATCTTGCTTGTTAAAAAATTATTTTAGATGTGTGTCTGCTTATAAACCCACAAACTAAATGGAAAAGTATTGTTCAAGTTTTGCCTCTTGAACAAATTAGGTAATGCTGTTAATTTGTCTGTCAGTTTTTCAAATAAGTATTTGCTCAAGAAGAATTAATTAAAAGGTGAGTTAAATCTAATCATCTGTGCCAGCCGACTAAAACTGGTGCAGTATATATATTAACATTCGTAAATGTGTTTTTATACACTGCCCGGCCAAAAAAAAAGTTGCCATTGCACCTGTCATGCATAGTGCCCACTGTACAAGCCTCTGGTGGCAGTGATATGATCTGGGGTTGCTTCAGTTGGTCAGGTCTAGGCTCAGCAACATTATGCAGCAATAAAATGAAGTCAGCGAAGTACCTGAATGTACTGAATGACCAGGTTATGCCAAGATTCATCGGGCTGAAATTGTGAAAGAGTGGTTCAGAGAGCATGAGGAATCATTTTCACACATGAATTAGCCACCAGATTCCTGACCTTAACCCCATTGAACGTCTTTGGGATGTGCTGGAGAACACTTTACGGAGTGGTTCGACTCTCCCGTCGTCAATACAAGATCAATACAAAAACTTATGCTACTCTGGATGGAAATAAATGTTGTGACATTGCATAAGGTTGTCGAAACAATGCCACAACAAATGCGTGCCGTAATCAAAGCTAAGGGCGGTCCTACGAAATATTAGAGTGCAACTTTTTTTTTGGCCGGGCAGTGTACTTTGTATCGTACAAACAAGCCTCAAATTTCATTCAGACAACTTTGAATACATTACTGTAAAGTTTTCAGCTCTGGATTTGTCTTAATAGAACACAGGTAAATCAAACCTAATTAATTGAAAGCTCAATTATATTTAGTTAATCAATAAAAATTAGAATTAATCATGTAAACCCTTTAACCCACTGGTTCTCAAGTTTGGTCCTGGGGCCCCCCTGTGTATGCTGGTTTTCGTTCCAACCACAATTGCAATCCCAGAATTTTAAAGAGTAACAAAGCACGCTGGTTTATCTAGACCACGCCCCCTTTTGAAATTTGAAAAATGTCAAAATCTGGGCGTGATAAGGTAATAATATAGGGGCTGAGCTCCAGGTATCAAACCATGCCCCAGCAATTTTTTTCACAAGTAGCCAAAAGCTCATTTCTACTCTGGACAGCACTCACAGCGGCTGCTTTGTTCCACTCTCTCTCTCTCTCTCTCTCTCTCTCTCTCTCTCTCTCTCTCTCTCTCTCTCTCTCTCTCTCTCTCTCTGTCTCTCTGTCTCTGTCTCTCTCTCTATACCTCTCTCACTCATACACACACAAACAAACACGCTGCTCCAGCTGCTGCCGAGCCCCAAGTAGCCGAGGCAGAAGCAATGGTGGAGAATGAGAGGATGGGCAATGTTTTGGAGTAGGCGGCGGCATACGTAGCCTCATTTGGGCTTATAATGATGCGGCCAGCAAACAACAAATCTCACACTGTACAAATAGTTACCCATGCCATGTAGGCTACTCATTTTACACAGGCTGTAGACAAACACACTAACGTTACCTGCAAGATATCAACAATACTGTTTTCCATTTCAACCGGTGCACATGTGGTCATTGCACTGAACTCTCTCCAAGAGAGAATGTCTGTTGTAGGGATGTTGAAAAGGTAAACATGTAGCATGCATATACAACCCCAATTCCAAAAAAATGGGACAGTATGTAAAATGCACATAAAAGCAGTGATTTGTAAATTCTCTTTTACATATATTTAATTGAAAACAGTACAAAGAAAAGATATTTAATGTTTTACCTTATCAACTTTATTGTTTTTTGAAAATCTATGCTATTTCTGAATTTGATGCCTGCAACACGTTCCAAAAAAGTTGGGACGGGGACAAAAAAAAGACTGGGAAGTTAAATTTTAAAAAAAAACACCTGTTTGGAATGTTCTACAGGTAAACAGGTGATGCTATCATGACTGGGTATAAAAGGATGTCAAAAGACTCTTGATATTTTATTTTCAGCGATACTATAACCTCTGCATTTGAATGGATCTTTATGGGAATTTGGGGGTGGGACTAGATCAAGCTGTAAATTATACGGAAATAGTATGGAATCCATGGTTGGCTGAGTGGCTGTAAGTAATCAAGGGTCTGAGATATCAAACGAGCCTCAAACCATCACTCTGCTGCCAGATTTGCAGTAGATATGGATGGATCACTTGGAGGGTTGTTTCTCCTTGTTTCTTATTTTTCCATAGAGTTCAATCGGAAAATGAGTCAGGAGAAACAACCCTTAAAGTGATCCATCCATATCTACTGCATATCTGGCAGCAGAGTGATGGTTTGAGGCTCATTAATACCTCAGACACTTGATGACTTACAGCTATTTAGGCAGCCATGGGTTCCATACTATTCCTGTGCAATTTCAGGCTTAATCTAGTCCCACCTCCCAATTCCCATAGAGATTCATTAAAATGCAGAGAGGTTATAGTATCGCTTCTAAGAGTACCTGAAAATAAAATATCAAGAGTCCTTTGATATCCTTTTATACCAAGTCATGATAGCATCACCTGTTTACCTGTGGAATGGAAACGGGTGTTTTTTTGAGCTTCCCAGTCTCTTATTTTTTTTGCCCGTCCCAACTTTTTTGGAATGTGTTGCAGGCATCAAATTCTGAATTAGCATATATTTACAAAAATCTATAATGTTGATAAGGTAAAACATTAAATATATTTTCTTTGTACTGTTTTCAATTAAATATATGTAAAAGAGAATTTACAAATCACTGCTTTCTGATTTTATGTGCATTTCACATACTGTCCCAACGTTTTTGGAATTGGGGTTGTAATACAGCTCAACTATGTAATCCTGGCTCAGCTGTGCTTTATATATTTATCTTTAATAAATTGTATATATATTTTTTTTAATAAACTAGCTAGCTAACTGCAAAGCTAGACTGAAAAACAAACCATCAAAAAACAAGGGACTATCAAGCTAACTACAAAATTTTACCAAAAATAGGTTACTATAACTTACTAGAATATTCAAAAAAGCTAAACTGTAAGCTAGCTATATATATATCGCTTGCTGACTTTCTCTCCTATCTCCTCTCCGTCCACGCAGATGAACCACCAAACTATATAGAAAACGGTGAGATCAACTGCTGAGATTCACTTTTATAGCTGGGGCGTAGCCCGTCCTCGCTCCAAAACGTCAGGGCTTAGCTGTACAGGTTTTCATTTTGTCACTGGGAGGAATACGTCAGCTGGATGAAGTTTCTGGCCAATGACAGACTGGACATGCAGTTCCTAACGTTTTACCACTAGTAGAGACACTTTTGACGCAGATCCTTTGGGTTTATGCTGTTTTGCGCTGACTGCAGCAAAATGTCAAGATTTGGACCAGGATCAATCAGTAACACTTAGAAAAAAGCAAATGTATCAGTTCTCATCTAAAATAAGTGGTTTTAGTGCTTTGTTACACTTTAACAAGCTGTTACTTTTTCTTAATTGCACTTTTCATGTTTTGATGGATTATTTGCCCTCTTAAGCCAAATTATGTCAGAAAATAGCTATGGCCATGTAGAATATATGTCCCATGTTCACATTTTGCTTATTGTGCTATATTGCCAACACTTTCATTAAAAGAGTTAACAAAACTGAGCAAATGAAAGGCAGATGTGAATCAAAAGGCTCCTAATTGGCGAAAGTATGGACACATGGCCATGAAAACTAATCATTTGGTTGCTAATGAACAATTCAAAGACAACGCAAATTGATAACAAGCCAAACCTGCATTGTGTTATGTTTAAGGAAACAAAATTATGAATAACTTAAACGCGTGTTCAATGACATAATTAGGAGCGTATTGATTCACCTCAATCTTTAATTTGATCTGTTATAACATTAGCAAGTCTCTTTATTTGCAATGTAGCACAATGAGTGCTTGTTAAAATTCTGGGATTGCAACAGTGGTTGGTACGAAAGCCATCATATGCACCGAACTTGAGAACCTGTTCTTTAACCCATTCAGAATACTTTGCTTAACTGCAGGGATGGCAGTTGTGACATGTATTAATTGTAAAAGAGCTTCTCTCTCTCTATATATACAGAAACTATCCGTGATAAAATATTTAGCATGCATGTAAACAGAATATTCAGAGTAGAAATACCAAACACCTGTGGCCTGTGTTTCTGCAGAGAGCAAATTTAGCAGTACTGAAAGAGGTGAAGGAGGTAGAGAAACTGAAAGAGGGGAATGACATCCTTCAGCAGAAAGCAGACAACCTTCAGAACCAGCTGAAAGAGACCAGGCTGGCATTGCAGGTGAGGAGGGTCGGCTGAACAAAATGATTCTGGTGTTTTTACATGGCATTAAACATGGAAATGTTTTGTGGAATTGAAGCTGTGGTAAATTAAGTTTTTGTATATGGCTCTGCCTATTGTGCTGTGATACAAACTGCACTGCACACAAGGTGGCTGTACCCTAAGGATTTTGGCATGAGTGTGGTGTGTGGCACTGTACAGGCAATGAGAGACTCCATGTTTTGCGTTTCCATTGCACAGTTGTTGCAGCAGGAGGCCCAGAAGAATGCAGGGGAGGTAGAGAAGCTTCTGGAAACAGCAGTTGGGGATAAGCTGGGAAAACTTGCAGAGAAAGTGGATTTGGTGAGAAAAGTAAGGTACGGCCACAGCGATCCTGCTCTTGGAAGACATTGTATCCTAGGAACCGGTCAGTTCTAACACTAAGGAATTATTCTCTGACATATCTTTTCCATCTTGCAGCTGTTTTTTTTGGTAATTTCAGGTCACTCAGTCACTGATGGACGGTGTGCACGGCGCATGCGCAAATCAGTTGTCACAAAGTTTCAGTCATAGCCTAATGGTGGTCGGCAGTGGCAAGATATAGCTCAACAATTCAGCAGTGCAATTGCAAGCTATTAAATGACAACATAGCTAGTTATCTTAGCCAAATAATGGTGTTAGTAATAAACACAGCGATACTAACACATGAATATTATTAAATATTTGTAGTCCCATATGATCCAACTTTCCTTCTTCATCCATATCAACCAAGTTAGCTAGCGTTGCACTAGGTAATGTTAGATAACTACCGTTATAGCTCGCTACAGCCAGCTGTATGATCTGGGAAGTTGAGGGAACTTACAAATGCAGTAACGCTACTCCGGCATATACAAATATCGTATTGTCATTTAACGTTAGATGTCACGCCACGCCAGTAATAATAATAATAATGCATGGCATTTATATAGCGCCTTTCTCGATACTCAAAGCGCTTTACAATGATGAGGGGGAAACTCGCCTCTACCACCACCAATGTGTAGCACCCACCTGGGTGATGCAACGGCAGCCATTTTTGCGCCAGTATGCTCACCACACATCAGCTGAGGTGGAGAGGGAGAGAAGAATTTTTTTTTTTAGCCAATTAAACTGGGGGATGATTAGGTGGCAGATTGAATGAGCCTGGGTTGGGAGTTTAGGCAGGACACCGGGGAAACCCCTACTCTTTACGATAAGTGTCATGGGATCTTTAATGACCACAGTGAGTCAGGACCTCGGTTTAATGTCTCATCCGAAAGACGGCATCTCCTACAGCACAGTGTCCCCATCACTGCACTGGGGCATTGGGGTTTATTTGACCAGAGGGAAGACTGGCCCACCAACACCACTTCCAGCAGCAACTTGGTTTTCCCCAGAGGTCTCCCATCCAAGTACTAACCAAGCCCACAACCTGCTTAGCTTCAGGCGCAGATAGCATAGTGGTATGGCTGCTGGCAGTAACCTACTGTAGCTAGATTGACTAACCTAGTTGCCAGTTTTTTGTTGTTAACGTGTTAACCGTGACAATTGCAGCAAAACAAGAGCAAGACTAAACGTAATGCAGACATATCCATTTCTTTGGTCATAATTTGCCTTTTCAAAATTGTTTCGCTTATGGGGGAGTATAAAGCTACTTCTTTTTAATGCTAGCTCATGGTGATTAATTAGCCTGCTGGTTCCATTTCTATTTGTAGCCTGAATAACTGCATACCCAGCTGGTGAACAGCGCAAACATAATGTAATGACAACTTTATTTTGGGGTTGATAGTTCACTGCAAGTTATCCAATACTGCAGTGAATATCTTCATAACGTTGCCACTGACCCTTCTTCTGGAATACGAACGCTAGCATAAAGGATAATTCATATGAATGTATACCAGCTAATTGTGGCTGATATTACTGGTTATATTAGAATATTTCCGAAACATATAACCTACTATTTCTAAAGTACAATGCTTGCTAACAACCTAATGTTATTCCTCTCAGGTATACTTAATAATATCATCAGAATTTCCCAGATAGTTACGGCAAAGGTGAAAGGCTATTGCTGCATTGGTTATGAACTCGTCAGCTCGTAGCTCTGACATGGAAGCTCGGAGTCACGAGCTTGGAGCATACAGTGGTCACTTTGTAGCAACCATGGCTGTAGGCAAAAAGCTGTCGCTAGCTCTAATACGTTCTGAGCTCCAAAAGCTTCAGAGCTACGTTGTTTTAGTCCTATGATTGTTTATCTAAAGCTGCCATAGTTACCAAAGCTAGGCTACAAACTAAAGCTTCTTCTGAATCTTTACCTTTCTAGTTACCTGTTGTTATTTTTATAGTTGATGACACCCAATAAAGATCTACCCAAGGTTGTGCTATGTCATGGATAATGTCACTCTGCATCCACGATATAGCATTCCGTCTTGTGTAATATTAAAGGGGCTATATGTAACAAATTTACTGTACTAAATCATAAAATGACCGTGATATTTCATCAGAGATTAAGGAAACATGCTAAATCGAAATACTGGCTTCTCCGACAACAATGCTACAGCCGGTATATTCTCCTTTGAAATTTCCATTCCGGGCCGGAACGTCCGTTTTTGTCCTATGTGATTCACTGTTCTCCGACTTCACTCCGCCCATTGCCGTTAACTTTGCAAATTTGTAGACTATAGCTTTCGACGCAATTGCCTAATTGTTTAAAAAGATGTGGTGCCATTAAGACAATGGGGGTAGCCTTGTCGGCTATGATAATTATTTATTTAAGATCACATAACTTTCAAAAGCAAAAGAAAGTTAAAGCAAAACAGACAAAAGAAATGGGCGGCAATGCGGTGACCAGCTCAGCTCTTCAGTGAGTATGACGTGACTGCAGTACCACGGTATTTCAGTAACCATCCCAGCCCTAGCACCTTATAAGTGGAACAGAATGCAAGAGTCATTAAAGCTGACCTCCTTGTTGTCTTTTGAATGTTTAAATGGCTTAGAATCATATTTGAGAAATAATTAGAGGCAATCAGGATTGCTGACAATGCGTGGTATCTTAACAGTTATTTAAATTTCAATAGAAATAAATAAAATAAAATGCTACTAAAATGGGAATAAATACAAACGCAAAAAAAACAGCTAAATACCAGGAACATTGTCGCAATGTTGCAGCAAATTGAGATTGTTTGAACGTGGCCACAACGTTGTAGAGCAGTATTGCCGCAATGTTGCACAGGCTTGTAGTAAGAAGCATTCTTAGTTTGTTACACTTGTAACCTTTGTTTGGGGCTTTTGTAAAATATTTCCAAAACTCCATCTATCACTGTTGAAATTAGAACTATTGGCAGAAAGACATTGTAGGCTGAGCGGTACCGGAGCGAACTGGAGCTTGCAGAGTGGTAGCGTTCTACTAGTGCTCATCACTCTAATTAAATTACGTCCGCTTCCCCTCTTTGCTCGATCCCGCTCACATACTATGCCACACACACCTTTGAGAATCAGATGCACTCCGTCGCCCCGGTATGCCGGCCAACCTGCATGCTCCAGAACAATATCCGCCGTGCCTTGTCACATGTTCGGGCTTGCCTAGTCTTGTTTACTTAGCTTTTTCTTAGTCTTTCTCCCTAGCTGTGTCCTGTTTTACGTATTATACTTCACTATTAATTTGATTGTATACACTGTATGTTTCACATTTATTCACAAATGAAAATTAAGAAAATGTTTAACGTGACACAGCTGCATGAGAGAACACAAAGGAATAGCTGCATTTGCATTCCGTTTATTTGAAATGGAATATTGTTTTCATACGACATCTTCCTATTGGACAGAGAGAGCAGTCCCAGTAGCACTGTGGGGGACAGTCTGCTCCAGGCCATCAACATTGTCAGGAACAATGGAATCTCCGTTCCTGTTGCCATGGAGAAGTTGGAGGTGGCATGGAAAGAGTACAGTTATGCGCAGGAGATGGTGAAGGCCTGCCAGATGGTGAGTTTTCATGCACAATTGTCTGCGGGGCCTTCATCTATCTTTGCGGTGGGGATGTAGGAATTGCTCATAATAGAGACACGTGTTGCTGAACCTATGTGTTTGGGTCTTTGACAGAGGGACGAATTGGTTGATTTGATTGACCTCAGGAACAAGGTGCGCTGTGCCCTTGTAGCCACTGTGGATGACTACATACAGGAAGTTGATGGGCTGCCAATCAGTGAGCGTATGGACATGCTTGAGGTGGGAAAGGGTGTGGCGTCCACTTTTAGTATCCTGTGTCCTTGTCTTTCAACAGAAGCCACGCACTCATGTAGTGGTTGCAACAGCTCTTTGTTTAATCCTGACTGGAGTAAATTTGGAATCGGTAGAAGGCTGGTCCTGTCCTACTGTGGCACAAAGTTATTGCTTTGAAGCGATTCTACTTAACCCCACTAAACAGTCATCTTATGAGGAGGACAGAAGCGTAGCGCTTTTCTAATTAATTACTAACACTCATTTGATCTAGTCTTTTTGTGTGTCTCCCACAGCATGTGGCCGCTTCTCTGACTGCAGTGTTTGGCGCCTTCTCAGCGGAGGACGCTGGTGACCAGGCATTTGACCAATTTTCAGAGTGGAAGAGTCAGAAGCAGCAGGAGAGCCAGAGTGTGAGGGAGAGAACAGACGCGGCTCTCGAGTCCCTGTGCTCATGGTTCAGTCATATGGGAAAGGTAAGGCACAGGATCAAGGTAGGATGGGTAAGGAGTGTCAGATGGTCAGGACCACAGGCAGGATTTATTTCATTTATATACAGTCAAGCCGGAAAGTCTCCCCACCCTTTCACCTTCTCCACGTTTTATTACGTTACAGACTTATACTACAATAGATTGAGTTCATTTTTTGCCTCAAACATCTACACACAACACCCCATAATGACAATGTGAAAAAAGTTTTTTTGAGATTTTAGCAAATTTATTAAAAATAAAAAAATAAAATTTCTCATTCACATAAGTATTCATACCCTTTGCTTTAACATATTTTTAAAGTATCATATTTCATATTTGGTCGCATATCCTTTACATGCTGTTACTTCCTGAAGTCTGTGACCATCAACATTAAAAAAACTGTCGATATCTTATTTTCAGGTACTGTTACAAGCGATACTATAACCTCTCTGCATTTGAATGGATCTCTATGGAAATTGGGGGGTGAGACTAGATTCAGCTGTAAATTACACTGGTACAGTATGGAACACATGGCTGGCTAAATGGCTGTAAGTTATCAAGGGTCTGAGCTATCAAACGAGCCCCAAACCATCAATCTGTTGCCAGATATGGAGTAGATGTGGATGGATCACTTTAAGGGTTGTTTCTCCTGACTTTTTTCCCCATAGAGTTCTATAGGAAAATGAGTCCGGAGAAATAACCCTTGCAGTGATCCATCCACATCTACTCCATATCTGGCAACAGAGTGATGGTTTGGGGCTCGTTTGATAGCTCAGACCCTTGATAACTTACAGCCATTTAGCCAGCCATGTGTTCCATACTGTACCAGTGTAATTTACAGCTGAATCTAGTCTCACCCCCCAATTTCCATAGAGATCCATTCAAATGCAGAGAGGTTATAGTATCGCTTGTAACAGTACCTGAAAATAAGATATCAACAATTTTTTTTATGTTGATGGTCACAGACTTCAGGAAGTAACAGCATGTAAAGGATATGCGACCAAATATGAAATATGATACTTTAAAAATACGTTAAAGCAAAGGGTATGAATACTTATGTAAATGAGAAATTTTAGTTTTTTATTTTTAATAAATTTGCAAAAATCTCAAAAAAACTTTTTTCACATTGTCATTATGGGGTGTTGTGTGTAGAATTTTGAGGGAAAAAAGGAATTTAATCAATTTTGGAATATGTCTGTAACGTAATAAAACGTGGAGAAGGTGAAAGGGGTGGGGAGACTTTCCGGCTTGACTGTATATTTTTTGTCATTAGTATTCACTCCAGAGATCTAGTTTGTAATGGTCAAGCTAACTTGGGCTAAGCGAGCTGTAGTCACGATTTAAATTAAATTGGTTGAACAACACTAGCATAGAACTTGTAAAATGGACACTTAGACTCCAAAAAAGTTAATGATTTAGAATGTTACTTTGTGACAGTTGTCCTAGGATTAATAGTCTTTAGCATTCAGACACAAATGTAGCAAGACATCTGTCTTAGGAGAGAAGCATATTGTAGGGCCACTGTTGTAACAAGAGGAAACTAGGCTTGTGAATAAATAGTGCCATGTAAAACAAAAAACAAACAAAATATATATATATATATATATATATATATACAGTGCCCTCCACTATTATTGGCACCCCTGGTAAAGATGAGTAAAAAGGGTTATAACAAATTCACCGTTTGGTGAATTAGCTTAATGTCACACTGAAAAATGAGAAAAATCCAACCTTTAATTGAAGTACATTTATTATGAGAAAAAAAATCCCTCATCAAGAAATAATAATTTTTAACAAAACCACGTGTGCCACAATTATTGGCACCCCTGTATTTATATATAGAATAAAGTAATCATTTTTAATATTTGGTCGCATATCCTTTGCATGCCATGACTTCCTGATGTCTGTGACCCAACAACATCAAAAGACTATCTTATTTTCTGGTACTCTTACAAGTGATACTATAACGTCTCTGCATTTGAATGGATCTCTATGGGAATTGGGGAGTGGGACTAGATTTAGGAGAGAAACAACCCTTAAAGTGATCCATCCATATCTACTGCATATCTGGCAGCAGAGGCAGCATCTGATGGTTTGAGGCTCGTTTGATACCTCAGACCCTTGATGACTTACAGCCATTTTACCAACCATGTAGTCCATACTGTTCCAGCATAATTTACAGCTAAATCTAGTCCCACCCCCCAATTCCCATACAGATCCATTCAAATTCATTTTTTGACGAGGGATTTTTTTTTTCTCTTAATAAATTTACTTCAATGAAAGGTTGGATGTTTCTCATTTTTTCAGTGTGACATTAAGCTAATTCACCAAACGGTGAATTTTTTATAACCCTTTTTACTCATCTTTACCAGGGGTGCCAATAATAGAGGAGGGAACTGTGCGTGCGTGCGTTCCGATAATATTGACAGTAAAAATAATATGATTTAAACAATTGTTTTGAAGTTCAGCTCATTAGTTAAAAATATTCACACCATCTGGGCTATATGCAGATATTATCAACATTATGAAGGTAAATACCCTGCTGTTTAAATGGATACTGTAAAGAAATGCAAGCTATGTAACCTTCCTGGGTGAAGGCAGCTGCTAAATAAATAAATGTAGTGATGTAACGTCATGTTCAGATTGCTGTAATGAAATGTCTGTTCCACGATTTTCAGTTCTTCTGTTTGTCGAGCAAAACATCAGTGTGCTTGAGCGACGTTGCCGTGGGACTGGACACACTCCTGAAGAGGGCGGAGCTGGACATGTGCAAGGAGCTGGACGTGTCCCAAACCGTGAGTGTGTACAGGAGGGCTTTGGCTCCTGCTGTCTTCTGCTTTACACTTGGCCAGCTGCGTTCTGTATGTGTCTGCAGGAGCAGAAGGATCAGGATGTTCAGATTGTGTGCGGGGCGTTTAACAGAGTGATGCAGGAGATTCAGAATGAACAGAGCCTACTGTGCAACATTCGGGAGAAATACCTGCAGAACCTACAGGTACCAGAACCAACACTGCTGAACCCACCCACTATACAGCCATCATATCAGCTATTCCTACAGGTACCAGAACCAACACTGCTGAACACACCCACTATACAGCCATCATATCAGCTATTCCTACAGGTACCAGAACCAACACTGCTGAACACACCCACTATACAGCCATCATATCAGCTATTCCTACAGGTACCAGAACCAACACTGCTGAACACACCCACTATACAGCCGTCATATCAGCTATTCCTACAGGTACCAGAACCAACACTGCTGAACACACCCACTATACAGCCATCATATCAGCTGTTCCTACAGGTTCCAGTACCAACACTGCTGAACACACCCACTATACAGCCATCATATCAGCTATTCCTACAGGTACCAGAACCAACACTGCTGAACACACCCACTATACAGCCATCATATCAGCTATTCCTACAGGTACTAGTACCAACACTGCTGAACACACCCACTATACAGCCGTCATATCAGCTATTCCTACAGGTACCAGAACCAACACTGCTGAACACACCCACTATACAGCCGTCATATCAGCTGTTCCTACAGGTACCAGAACCAACACTGCTGAACACACCCGCTATACAGCTGTCATATCAGCTATTCCTACAGGTACTAGTACCAACACTGCTGAACACACCCACTATACAGCCGTCATATCAGCTATTCCTACAGGTGGGAAAGCAGTTGGATTCTTAACCATGCCCATACAAGCTTAAGATGACGTGTAGATATTTGTAGTTAAATGTAGATATTTGTGTAAATATTTATTATAAACATTTTTTACCATCAGAATTTGATTGAGACATTGATACATTCGGTAACTGGTCTTTTTTGGCGCATGTTTTCAAATCACTTGCCTGATGCTTTCACACACAACCTGGTGCTTGCAGTTTAAGGAGGAGCTGCACCACTGGCAAAACACCCCGAATGCAGACAAACTCTTCCTCGTCAAGAAGAGCATCAGGAGCCTGAGGTCGCAGCTGCGCTGGAGGCTGGTGGAGGAGGAAAGTCTGGAGGAGGTGAGGATCCTGGAGAGGAGGGGATGGGAAAGGAGGCGCACGTGAAGGTTTGAAAGGAGGGACAACCGACAACAGTTGTGACTCCATGAAAGGAAGCCCAGGCAACATGTGTGTGTATGCAGTATGTACATGACCTGTGGTAGGAATTGTTACCATGGTTACATAGTGTAAAAGAAAAAATGGCAAGAAACCTTAATTGCAGGCTTATCTCTGTCTTTTCTCACTCTTTTTGGCCCCCAGGTTAGACAGTTCCATTTGCTTCCTTGGTGCTGATTTGATGCTGAAATGTCTTTCTGTTGCCTATAATCATAGTCATCAATTTTTATATGAATTTAATGCGGTTGTTTCATCATTGTTTACAGTTGATGGGAAATGGGGCATATGGCATCTTCAGTGTGTGTATAACCAATGGTAGTATGTTGATGACTTTGACAGGTCTGGATTTGAATACACAATCTCATTGTTGTCAATTCAATCTGCATTCTTTAGAGAAGCAATAAAGCTTGTTGTTTTTTTGTTTTTTTTTCATTCTTCATTTTCCTTCATCAAGGCCGAAGAGCAGGACTTGACTGAAATTGTGAAAAAGAAGGAAGAGATTGCAGAGACTAGGAATGCCCTTTTTCAGGAGATAAGTCGAGAGAAGGAGGAATATGTAAGTTCTCTCTGATGTGTGATCACCAGGACTGAGTACAATTCACAGAGCATTTCACAACATGGCTGATGTGTGGTGAAGTACTGATCTGTTAACCAGCTCAGGACTAGATTGCAGGTTCGATTCCCAGGTAGGACACTGCCGTTGTACCCTTGAGCAAGGTACTTAACCTGAATCGCTTCAGTATATATCCAGCTGTATAAATGGATAATATGTTAAGAATTTGAAAAAGTTGTGTAAGCCGCTCTGGATAAGAGCGTCTGCTAAATGCCTGTAATATAATGTAATGTAGATTTCCTTCAGGACCCTCTGTGAATTACAGCTAAATGTTTGCACACATAAGAATTATGCTTAAGCAGAGTCCAACTCTGACTGGGTTATTGATCAAGCAAAGAAAAGTTAATGTCATGTCGTACATATTAATTCATTTCAGTCCAGCGTTAACAAACTTATCCATTTTAAACGTGTAATTGTAATCTAAAATCATGTTTAATTGTACAGGCTTTACATCATTTAACTTGAAACAGTATATTGGTTTGAATTTTGCATTATATATAAAATATGCATACTATTTAGCATGGAGTGGCCAGAGCATTCATTCTATACAATTTGACCTGTGTAGAGGAAGCTGAGTGTTCTGGCAAAGGGGGGCTTCCCCGAACTCCCGCTGCTCTACCCCGAGGCAGACATACTCAGCTACATGGTGAGCGCCCCTGCTGTCCAGGGGTTGTTTCTCTCCTTTTTATTACAAAAAAACATTTTTGGAAATAATGAATATTGTGACGATAATTAGACTGCTTTGCATTTAAGTGTAATGTTCTATATAATAGGCTAAACCATTCAGACACCACAAGGGATAGTTACAGCAGAGAAGACTCCTTGTGTCCCATAGAACCGTGTTCGGCACAAATGTGTCATCACATTTCTGTGAATATGACAGGTGCAAACCATGCTATACTTTATATGTAGTGTTTGTAAGTGTAACCTCGGCAGAACGTAGTAGCCTCTGGCGTGTGGCAGTTGAGTTGAACGCACTCATTGCAGAGCTCTGAGGGTCTCCTGGTGAAGAGTCTAGACCGGGATGTGTTTGATGCTGAGCCCATGAGGGAACTGAGCAGGCGAAGACCACTGTTGTGCACTGAGTTCCAGGGTCAGAGGGTCATCCTTAAGGTCAGACCCTCATACTATTGCCTTCTATCTAGACTGTGCTTAAATTTTTACCATAGTCACTATTGTCCTTTGGTGGATAAGTGGATTGTGGAGAGTTTTATTTCAGAAGAGATTTGGGCGAGTTGACAATTTCTGGGTTTCAGAGTTTACTATATTTGTGTGAAGATGGAAATATTATTTTAGAATGTATTTGGGGAAAGGTGTTGTTGACTGGGAGGGTCTCCCAACTGGCAAAATAATTTTCCGAGTGTCATGATAGAAAGATGGGAAAGATGATCATTTTTGGAGTAGTCAGAGAGAAAAATGTTGACAGTTTAGTTTAGATCTGCTGGGGGTAAGATGATATTACGGGGTCTCGAGGGGGAAAGAAGATTATGATGTTGGGGTGTCCAGGGGTACTCTGTAGATGAGGAGACGGAGAAGAGGATGTTGGCGGGAGCGACGGAGTACCATCGAGCGAGAACATTCAGTGAGGAGCGGGCTGGCTTACTCCCCCTGGTGGCTCTTTTCTTGGGAAAGGTAGCCCACCTCATCAACCCTGTCCACTGCTGTCTCCTTTGGCTCCATCAAGGCAGCAGTGTAGGATTGTCATTTTGACCCAAATGTAGATGAAGCACACGTAATAATTGTGAAATGATGTCCATTTACAGGTGTTTGATATTTTTGTCCAACACCTAAGGCTTATATTTGCTTTGGCCAGGAAGTGCCCGTTTTTTGGTTCATTTGTATAAATGTTTTTTGTATGGTTTTTGTGATATATCAAAGAAAATAATAATTTAGTGTAATGAAATTTTGTGCACATGTAGGCCTTTGTTTAGGCATGTAAAATTGCATCCTATGAAGTGTAACACTTTCGTTGAATGTATGGCAAGAAAGCAGTGGAATTGTGTTTAAAAGACATTTCCTGCTATGCCAGTGCAGACTCGGGGGAAGTGCTTTCTTGAGGCAGCCACTTTGCACGTGTTGTGAAAGCATTTGAAACCCCTCTCTCCCAGTCGGACCCACTGGCATATGTGATGGTCCCGTATTTCACTGGTGGAAGCTTGAAGGTGGTGCAGAAGTCCAGTCCTCTGACTACCTCTGTAAGTTGTGACAAGTCTTCTCTTCTGCTCCATAATTGAGTGGTTTGTGAGCGGTCGTTTGTAACTCGTCTCCCCCTGCAGGAGACCGTTGCGGTGATGAGGGGCGTGGCTCTGGGACTGCAGATGCTGCACAGGTTCGGCATTGTCCACGGATCGCTGCACCCCAGCAACGTGTTTGTCCTCAACCGAGAGCAGGGTGTGGTCGGCGACTTTGACTTCACCAAGACGCCCGTGAGCCCCCCTCTCTAAACCTATTCACCTGCGCTAGAGCCAAAAGTGTCATTTGCTCCTGTGCACCTTCCTTGCAGATGCGTTCACCATTACTTCTACTGTATGTATTGTGGAACAAGGTCCAATTTTAAGAGCGTTTACCCCAAGCACTTGACGGCCATTTATACAGCTGCATATTTACTGAAGCAATTCCGGTTAAGAACCTTGCTCTACGGTACAATGGCAGGGCCATAGGAATAAAACCCACAATCTTTGAGTTAAAAGCCCAGTTCCCTAAGCATTGTATTACGTTGCCACGCATTACATTTTCAAGGTCCGCATGTGTCCTGTTTCTGGAGTTTCCACAGTCATGTACACAACAGATTGTACAGGGCCTCTGCCCCCTTCTCTCCCCAAGATGAGTGTCTGCGCTGGAGTGAGCAGAAGGCAAAATGAAAATCGCAGGCCATCTGGATATCATCTGGATCCAACAGCTCATATGTTATTACCTCCACCGCCAGTAGATGGGGCACAGGTTACGCTATCTGTTGTCCATCAGTGAACAGGCTGACTGGAAAGATTGATTTGAATGACACGCAGTGCAGTTATTGTCTTTGAACAGGAAAATAAATTTAGATTTAGTATGAGGTTCTGACAAACTCAACATCATTTGACCAAGTGACACCAACTTCTTTGCTCTTCCGTTTTGTGAGCTGCTGAAATGCTATTACCTCTACCACCACTAGGTGGAGCAGAGGCAGGCAATGTGATGACTGCATTCAGTCTGTTGGTGGCAGTGTGGCATGATTCCAAAATGTTACCCTGGAGTAAGGTTTCTAAATGTTGTGCTTTTTGAAGTGTTCAGCTGTATAGAAATGTCACCTATATAAACTGCCGAAAAGAGATCTAAAAGGGAAAAAATCAGCAGTGTGCACAATTCCCATAGGTCCTTGAAAACCTTTTATTATGAATGTGGGAGAATCAAGTTTGTAAAAGTGTTTTAATTTTGCAAAGAATGTTTTGATATACTTTTCTGTTGGTTAATACAAAAACTTAATTTTACATAGTACAGTACAGATTCTCTACAACAAAAATCCGAATTAATCTACCCTATACTGTTACAGATTGAGGACTAGATTTTTTATAATGTAATGTCGTACTAAAGTCAGTTAACATCATTGGACACTTGAATGGCTTTGAAAATGTATTGTCTTGTGTAAATTAGCATTAGATACCATAAACAAACCTTTTAATATAACACTAAAATATTAATTTTGACCATAACTTAACTGGAGACGGGACCATATTCGTGTTTGAGAATAATATGGAGCAGACATAAATAGCATTTAAACCGAGGGAATATTGATATTCCTGAAATTATCGTATTGTTCCAAGCTTACAGCTCTTATACTTTTTAGATGTGTTTTCCAATAGGTTTTAGCCTGTTAATAACAGCCATTAGGTTTTGACTATTGTGTACTGAAGCAACTTAGTTTCAGTCCCTTGTTCCAAGGTTCAATAGCAGTGAGTTGCATAGGATTTGAAACTGCAGTGTTTCGATTACATACATTTCCTTAATCACTGCACACTTGTAATGTGTCGTTAAACTGCAGTGTGGTTGGCATTTATCAAGACTATTGGACAATTGCATAGTTGTTCAGTCACTGTTCTCGTATTTTCATTTTTGCTTGCGACTACAACAGACGGTGTTTTTCTGCATGGACAGGTTTGCATGAGCAGGTTCTGAATTGCTTTACAAAATCAGTTTTATTTTTTCGAATGAGTCATTGGCTCTTTGGTGATGTCACAAATTATGTTGTACCAGAGCACTAAATGGAGCGCTGTTATCAGAGAAAGGGCTCAAGGCTTGTTTCAAGAAGTTCACTGTGCTAACAAAGCCATTTTATTTCCAGTGTATAAAATAGTTGCTACATGAAGTAATTTGATTGTGCCATTTCTTTACTGGAGTGATTATTGATTTGGTTGCAATATTGTATTTGACTTCGCGGATGTACTGTGTATCACATTCATGGTTGTGGAAAATGTGAATATTTGGAATGAAGTTCAGTCTTCCAAATCAGAATATGTGCTAAGAGCAATCTGTTCTAATTGGGTCTGTATTCAATCACCTGCTATGGCACGTTTGTCTTCAACAACAAAAAAAATCGCAATACTTTTCATGATTTAATGTGTGAAAATGGGGGGCACTCAAAATTCGCAAAGTGCCGTTGATGTGAGAGGCATTAGTTGAATATTGTCCATTACAAAGGGTTCAAATGAAATGGGCAGTAATTAACCAGAAAGATGTTAATGCATGCTGTTGGGTACCTTTGCCAGGCTTACTACTGTAGTTTCATATCTATAAGCGGATGACTCACCCTTGGTTTGCTCATTTCAGGAGCAGCGGGCTGCTGAGAGAGGCATGGTGGTGGGCTCTCTCAGCTTGGTAGCCCCAGAGATGCGACAGGGCCAGTCAGCCTCTCAGAGTTGTGACATGTACTCCTTCGGCTGCCTCATGCTCTGGGTGAGGCATCCGATATTTCAGCCCAAACATAGTCATGACCAGAGTTGGGGGTAATGCATTACTAAAGTAATGCGTTACTGTAATATTTGTTTTTCGGGTAACGTAGTTATATAACGCATTACTATATAAATGCGTGTAATAAAATTACTTTACATTTTCAACCTAATATTGTAGGCTACGTTTCATGCTGCATTTTGATATGCTCAGGCTATTTATTACGAAGAACTCTCCAATCGATTAATAATCCTTGGCAGTGCAGAAGTAAAGTAAGCTGTCAATCTAACTCAATCGTGCGCAGTTCAACACAAGATGGCAGCTGCACGGGCAATTTTTTGTTATCCTTTACATTTCAATAGGCTACATTATTGAAAAAATGGGATTTAATGCAATTCATTGTTTGAGTTGAAGTGTTAATAATTTGAACTTTAAAAGCAGTAGCGTATTTGACCTATTTCCACGAATCCACACTGACTGAGTGTGAAAGCCCTATATTTAATTTGATTAGCTTTTCATATTTGTCAATGTCGTTTTAAAACCAACATTTTGAACACCCTGTTACTACGTTTATATTTTCAATTGAAACGAGCTGAATACGTTTAAGAAGGTTAATTAAAAAGGCTATTTTCCATATGTCTTGTCTGTTGAATGAATCTGTCAACTCTAATGTTGGCGTGAAGCGCCCTCATGAGGATTTTAACAAAAGTGCAAAGCATTGTGAGAATGCAAGAAAGAAGACGGGTAGACTTATTTTATCGGTTGCTATAGGCCTACTGGTGAGGAAGGTGATACATCACATTTCAACAACATTTTTTCATGAATATGTAAGGTTAAATGGTCCTAATAATCATGCTTCAAGGGGAATAATTTAACACTGATTTAAGTGATTTTATGACAGCGTAACGCAAAGTAATATAACGCATTACCTTAATTGTAAAGTAATATAGTAATATAACGCTTCACTTTTTAAAAAAAGTAACTAGTAATATGTAATATATTACAATTTTCAAGTAATGCCCCCAACTCTGGTCATGACAAAAAAACATTTAAAACTGTAACGTGGCTGTTTATGTTGAAAGATGAATGTAGGGGGTAAGTGCAATTGCTGTTTGGACACGGTTGGTTAGGTTGGCAAACAAAAAGGAATGGGGGTCTGTTGATGGCTGTATATTTACTGGGAAAACCATAGTTTCTAACCTTTTGAATGGCACATATTACCATAGCTAGCTAAAGATGAATTTTCTGTGTTGTAGCTTCACTTCCCAGAAGCCAGGTATACACTGAAAACAGATGGATTGACACCAGATACAAGTGAACTGAAACTGGTGAGTGTTTCTGTTCTATTTATGCTGCCCATGAACTTCCCTCTGTGGACAATAAAGATTTGCTGTAAAAAAAAAAAAAAATTTTGGTTTTTAATTTTATAGCCTTGTAAAGGGTTAGGATCTAACTCGTCTAACACATGTACACTTTGACAGGACCCCAAACTCAATGGCTTGCTGTCAAAGCTGCTGGTATGTACGGGAAGGTTAACGGCACCTGAAGTCCTGTCTGATAACTATTTCCTGGAGGGTGGGGTTTGTGCGTGTGACCCTGAAAGCCCACCAAAGGACAGCTGAGAGACTGATGGGACCCTTACTTTTTGTTGTAATGACATTCCTATTTTCACGTTAGGTTTTTAAATATGTCCTGCTGCTAAGTTACTTTTCTTGTATTCGTTGTTGAATACCGTTTATTTTGAATGTTCAATTAAGATTCGACTGAAAAGCTGCGGGAGCCCCTTTGTTTCTTCCTGGTTCTGTTTGTTCTGTGAAACAACAAATTAAAAAAGATGCTTGGAGATGGTCCCAAAATCCCTTGTGCACCTTGTTCTTTGTCTGGGTTACTGATGTAAAAAAAGATGAATGAATGCAAGTATGAAAAGATGAACAAACATAGAGGTGACTCCTCACAAACACTAATCACACCATCAGGTCAAGGGTAAGCCCCAGTCACAAAACACTGCTGATCTCTGGGTGCACATCACACTGGTAGCCATGAAAGAAAAATGGTCACATGGTCAGCCCTCTTTCAGTCAGTAATACATTAGCAAAGTGGAAACCAAAAGATAACTTTGCGGTGGCTGTTCTAACCAAAGCCATTTATTTTCAACGAGACCTGAACTTCATTAAATTATTTCATAAATGTCATCTTGGGTTCTTTCATCAAAAGTGTCGGCACCCCTGGTCAAATTGTTAAAAGTACAAAAAATTGTTGACAAGGTACAAAATACAGGGATGCCAACAATTTGTGACGCGCATGTCCAAGATGATAATGATTTTGCATTAAAGATTTGTTTTTCCTCTGATCAATGGTATCACAAATGACACAATTTTCTCATTTGTCTTGAGTATGGAAGACATTTGATAAACTGAATTTAATCCTGCACTTTTTGTTCTGAGGTTGCCGATAAATCTGATGGGCACTGTACCTGGATGCCATTCACAGTAGTCATTTCAGTAATTGCCGCCTTGATTTGTTTTTTTTGTTTTTTTTATAACTCAGCGGAGGAAACGGGAGCAGTAGGTGTCCACAGTCAGATTGTAGAGTGAGACCGTAGGTGCCCACTGTAGAGTCAGATTATTTTCCTACTCATGATAAATTAAAATTTCTGTGGAAATCTGGATTGCCAGAAACCAGTACGTCTACTCCTGGCTCGGGTTAATGCCCCAAAAAACTAAGCTTACAACCAAATATCCTTGGAGTTGTTTGGTGAAATTTCAGTTTATAAGGCAGTGATAGTCCCCTTGTTCACTTGTAGGATAAAGTAATGCTTGTTCTGTTCTGTGCCGTTCTCATCCAGCTGACGGGGGAAATGACATGCTCCCATCGCTTGGCATATCTCTGATGACTCCCTCGGGAGAAATGCTCTTCAGGGAAAATCATGGCCATTAGGTGTTTCAGACTCTTCACCGTTTGAAAGGTCTGGTGACTTTTTGCGTTCTTTTTTTTAAATATATGTGGCATGTAAGGTATATGCCCTCTATCTTCAGTCTTGTCATTTGGAAAGGAATAGTGCTCTTTGCGATCTTCATTCTGACAAGTAGTAGAAAAGTATGCTATTGTTAACAGCCCAAAGTTCACATGGTTTTGGCCGTAACTGTTGAGTTGCACTACTCTTCCTAAAGTGTCATCTCAACTGCAACCTATTTCTTATTCCGAGTTTTATTTAGTCTTAGTTTGGGATTTTTCAAGATTTTACTGAGCTTTTTCTCTGAATTGCCACACCATAATTTCAGGAGTACCAAAGGTCAACTTCTCTGTCTCCCTGTAAATGCCATCTCCCGACAAAGTATTGCAGAGCATTGCGTGTAATTTGATGTTGCTTTAGGTTGAAATATATACCCGTGCACGTATGGAATACTTTTGCCTGACCTATCTGCTGGGCCATCTTCAGCCACTTGCAGTGTCAGATTAGAAACGTGAGCTGATGGCACATGCTACAGTTTGTGTAGCATTTGGAAACCTGACACACTAGTATTTTGAAAATGGAGGACGTGTAGTATTATGCAAGTTAATATTAGAACAAACTGATATTGGGCTTCTGGATGGCTTGTTTGATTAAAGCGCCACGCTGTGGTGCATGAATGAGCCTCGCGGCCTTGGATCGAATCTGGAATGTGCCAGTGCCAACTGGCCAGTAGCTCCACAGGGCGACGCCCAATTGGCGATTATGTAGCCCATGGTACGGGAGGGATCGGTTGGTTAGGATTCCGTGTTTCATCAGTATCTAGCTCCCGTAGACTGCAGGCTCAAGCCACATATGAATGGTTTTCCTCCGAGTCCGCTCTATGTGAGCTTAGCTGTAGTCTGCTGTGTGGAAAAGAAGCAGTTGGCAACACCACATTTCCAGGCCCATGGATGTCTGCACTCTCCCGCCAATTGGCAGGTGGGTTTGTGGATGAATGCAGCTGCAGATGATTGGACATTCCAAATTGGGATGGGAATTGGACATACTCAGCCCCACATTGGGCACCATATTTTATTTTATTTTTTTAAACAATAACATAAATGCAACAATAGAATTACTATTGTTTAAATTTGACGAGTCAAATGATTACAAACATATTGTATACATTGTTTCCGTGCCTCAGCTGAGTTTTTGTCACGTTAAAGCTGTTTGTCATCTGTGGACTGTTGACAACCTGAGTGCCTGTTTGCAGTGGCAGTTGTGAGGGAAGTCATCAGATTTGAGGTGGCATTTCGGTAGGCTGTGTCTGATGAATGACAATGGCCGCATTACTCGGGGAGGAGGTTCTTTAGAAAAGTGCCCTGATTTGCAGTTTCACAGATGCAATGATACAGATTGGAGGGATAACTGACTAAGGTTTTGGGGAAATAATAGTTCTATAATATATAATAATAATAATAAAGATGGATTTTTAAAAATAATGTTTACTTTGTCTAACCAGACAATTTCATTTATCACATCATTGTACAAGTACTTGCAAATTAAGTAATTAATTAATTTACAATAAATAATTCTAACAATTTATGAATGTAGCCATAAATGGGAAATGAATATACTAGAGATCATTCAGCACGTCTCCAAAAATATATTGCATTGGAGACGTGCTGTCTGAACAATGAAAATGCCATTCTTGTGTGCCAATAATTCTTTGGTCTTTTCATTTACTTTCTCATTACTTCTGCAGGTACAATTGTTTCTGACATTAAAGATGCTCTGAAGGACGGAATGTGGAAGTGGCATGCACAAATGAGATATGTCTCTTTGCCCCAGTGTCACAGAAAATTTGGGAAGGTTTTTGATTATTCTGCTCAAATGCATAGACACTATGCAGGGAAACTCATTCGTGTACAATTCAGTGGCTGCACAAAGAAGCTAAATGGCGCTCATTAAAACATGCCATGGCTAGGGAGCACTTCGGTGACATTCAGTAAATTTTATTTAATGGGAAGAAGAATGGGTCACATCATGTGAGCCTGATGGAGGATTTTTCATTTTATCATCTCGTTTGCATGAAGAGTGCGGTAAGATTTAGCACAAAAGCAAGCGCACTGGCATTTCAGGCCCATGCTTATAATGTCACAACCACGCTCCGTAAGATTTTTATTTGGCTTGTTGCGGACGATTTTTCCTTCATCGGGCAACTCGGATCCAAAACGACCCCCCCCCCCCCCCGTTCTCCTGCTATCTGTACGTCATTTCAAAGCCTGATGACAGAGTAATGCCTATTTGATGTTTATGTAAGTTTTACCGAAACCCTGTCTGAGTTCTGTTTTTGACAATTGCAAACCCTCCGATTTGTTTTAAAAAAATAAAATAATGTGAACTGGTAATTATGTAACGGACATGCATTTGGCCAGATGGTGACAGGATGGAGGGTGGCACCCTCCATTGGCTTCAGCACAGGGAAACCGAGGAGAGAGATGGTTGAGAGAACCACAGAGACTGCTGATACGCAGCCTTGTTGCAGGAAGGAAGCGACGGATTAAGTTCACGTTCATTTTCCCTATCTCCGAAAGCCTGCTTCTAAGTCTAAGTAATGCCATTCCTGTTTGAGAATTCATTGATTCCCTTCAACAGAAAGCTCCCAGAACCTTCAAGGCGACTATAATGTAGACCGATGACAAAGGGGGGCAGCAAAGGGAGAGAGAGTGAGCACAGGGTGTGAATCACTCCTGGACCGTGCAGTCATGTCAAAGTAACGTTAAGGGACAAATAGTCACCAGCGCAGGGTTGTGCTGAAGATGCCCGCTTGTACTGCTGCAGAGGAATTGGCACAGGACACATGAATGCCTTCCTACATCTGGGCTTGACGCAATTGCCCTTTTAAGGTTGTGGCACACACAATATTTTTGCCTTGTCGAAGTCGGTATCTCACAGATCATCTATGATTATGTGATTGTGCAGAAGTCCTTAGTGCAGTTTTCCACTGCGTAGGACTGAAAATAGTCTCGGTCTGTTGACTTCACGTTCTGTAACTGCCGTCTTGTAGAGTATAATATGAGTCAAATAACGGCTCATCTTTGCATAACTAAATTGGAAAACTGCAGTCCCTGCTAATGCTTCGAGGATTATTAAACTCATACTGTGAAGAAATGGCTCCCGTTTAAACCATGTTTTAAAAAAAAAAAAAGATCTTCGATCTTTCACAGCCGTTGCGATGGTCATCCCTGGCCTGTTCTCAAGTAGTCTCAGCATGTGTGAGATTGGAGACATGGAGATAAAGCATTACTATGTGTATCCTCTTCTGTTCTCCCTCTCGAGAAGAGGATAGCATTAGTCCCCTACAGTTGAATGACCCAGACTCAATTTGATTGAGCAGAGCCAAGAAAGCACTTTCAGAGTTAGAGAGGCTTGATACATTCTTCTAAAAGGCTGGATTGTGTTTTTATTGCTGCGTGTCAAATAAGTAGATAAAACTAATCTCAGACACAGACTTTCTACTGAGTGGTTGACTTCTGACACTGCTGCACCTTTTCAGCTCAAAATACCATGTCTTCCATCATCACATTGTTTTCATTTTTCACTTGTCACTCCTGAAAGCTGACAAAACAGTGCAAGGTGAGGAATGCATATACCATACACTGATGCCATACTCTGACCACCAAAAGTAATTGGACAAATTAACATAAACTTAAAGGAATCATATTTAATATTTGGTAGCATATCCTTTGCATGTCATGACTTCCTGATGTCTGTGATCCATCAACATCAAAAGACTTGATATCTTATTTTCAGGTACTCTTACAAGCGATACTGTAACCTCTGCATTTGAATGGATCTCTATGGGAATTGGGGGGTGGGACTAGATTAAACTGTAAATTACACGGGAATAGTATGGAACACATGGTTGGCTAAATGGCTTTAAGTCATCAAGGGTCTGAGGTATCAAACAAGCCTGAAATCACTGCTGCCAGATATGCAGTAGATGGTAGATCACTTTACGGGTTGTTTCTCCTGACTCATTGTCCTATTGAACTAGATATTTTCAATATATCAATATTTTGATGTTGGGTCATCAATGTAAAGGATAAGCAACCAAATATTAAATATGATGACTAAGTTTACGTTAATTTGTCCAATTACTTTTGGTGCCCTAAAATTGGAGGGACTACGTGTAAGAATGGCTACAATTGCTACACAGTTCACACATTTCCGATATGGATGTAAAAACCCTCAAATTAAAGCTGAAAGTCTACATTTTAACCTCAGTCACTGTTCCATTCAAATCCAATGTGCTGGAGTACAGAGCCAAAACAACAAAAAATAAAATGTGTTACTGCCCTAACACTTTTGGAGTGCACTGTAGGTAGTGCCATTTCTTTTTGATGCTCTTTTTATCCCTTATTTTACTCCCAAACTATACCACTTCATCTGTGAAACATGGTGCTGGGGGTGTTATGGTTTGGGCATGTATGGCTGCCACAGGTACTGGCTCACTTGATGCAGCCACAGAATTAATTCTGAAGTGTACAGAAACATCTGCTCAAGTTCAAGCAAATGCCTTCAAACTCATTGCATCCTATTTTTTACAAACTCCACCATGCTGATTCGTAATAATAATCTGTCACATCTTTCTTTTTTGAGCTTTGGTCACCCAGAGAACCACTCCACTGCTTTACAATGTAGTAAATGGGGCATATTTCGATACAGGTTAAATTTACCTAAAACATGTCCAGTTTAACTAAACCTTTTATTTGGAAGGGAAAACTAGCGTGAAAGTTTAAATTAATTCGCCAAAATGAAAATGCATTCCGTTGCATGCTCTTTGAACTCCTACTGTACCCTATTCTGTATATAGTGACTGCAACAACGTCACTTTTCCTTAAAAATAAAGTCTGCTTGTAGTTTATGCAATAGGAAAATGTTACTTCTGAATAGGTATGTTGTATTAAAAATAGCTCAATTGTCACTTAATTATATGCCCCAGAAAAACGAATCAAGCTTGAAGTCTCCGCTGGAAACCAGCAGGCCTGGTGTGCATGACACCGCTGACGTTTGTGGTTTCACAGACATGTGAAGTGCAATCATACCAGCATTTCTGATTTTGTGTTCTGACCAGGGATGTAGGACCAGGCTCAGCTCAGTTTTTTTGTACGTCAGATTATTTCTGTATGCGTGTCAATCGTTCTGTCCACCAGCACATAAACCACATCACATCACATGGCAACTGCTGGTTTTCAGCTAGAGAAGATATCCTTACAACAAAGCTAAATATAAAGCTTTGCACACATGGCCATGTATTATTTTGAGGACATAGATTTTTTTTTTTTATATATATATATAAACTCTTCACCAAGACCTACCCTATACCAAATGTATCCCACCGACTTTCATTGGTGCAATACCATCGGAAACAAAAACATACCTGATCATTTTCTCTATACTGGTGTTGCACTCAAATCGAATCTCAGAATATTATGTCCCTTCGAATAATCGCCTTTGTTTCAGCTCCTGAGAAGTGGTCAGCTATTTCTCCCTTAAATGTGTCAATTTCAATTACTGGAGCTCTGACCGTTTTCAGTAGGAGGACAGGACTTTGCAGTTGCTCACTTCAGACAGATATTGACAGCCAGAATGTAACGGACAGTTGACTATCTGATGCCAGGGAAGTAAAGGACATCACGGGGACACTTTTGTCTAGGGGGTCTGATCAGTGCTGGGCTTATCAGTTTTTCTTCTTTTGCATCTTGAAATCGATGCCCCTTCAACGAACAGAAGGGTTAGGGTTAATCCTGTGTGGTCTGAAACGGACATGGTCCAGCTTGCTGTTCGTGGTCTGAAAAACAATGACTGCCATTCAGATCCGATCTTCATCTGGCATTAACTTTTAGTCCATTACACATTTTATTACATTTTAATAAGTATGTCATTCACCTTTTCAAATTTACGTGTTAATACTTAGGTATTTTTTATGTTTGGAAATAGGCAACAGAACTGAGTGTAAGATGAATTAGCATATTCTGACCATAAATATTACTGCCATCAAGTTCAGCATCCTAAAAATATTTCTTTCATGTTACATTTAAATACTAATTAAATGTTGAAATTGTACCTTTCGCTGACCGAGAGACCGCAATCCTCTTCTCGAGAGGGAAAGCAGGAGAGGATACACACATAGTAATGCTTTATCTCCATGTCTCCAATCTCACACATGCTGAGACTACTTGAGAACAGGCCAGGGATAACCATCGCAACTGCTGTGAAAGATCGAAGATTTTTTTTTTTTTTAAAAGATGGAAAGCCTTTTTTTTAAACATAAACATTCAAAATTATTATGTACAACTGGGATATGAGAGTTCACTGCTAATCAGCTGAAAAAAAGTAGGATAACTGATTTGTCCTCAATTCCTCATATCCTTTCTGACTTGAAGAAAAAAGGACGTGAATTCTGAATCGCATAATAAAAACAAATGGCTATGTTTGAGAAAACTGAGAAAATGGCAGGTAAGTTCGGGATGAGTTGTCAGTAAAAGATCTCAGAGTAAAAAATTGTGAACTGTTCACACGCAAGTACTTGTTAATCTACTGTAAGTTTAGGTTCTGGTCCCATGAATGTCATATTACAATACAAAGTGATCAGGTCATACAGTTGTGTTCAAAAAAATAGCAGTAACCTGATGAACCACTGTTATTAGTAGTAGTGATATTTCTGCATGGCAAATAATTTACTTGTAGATGTAGTAGTGTAATAGAAAAACAACAGACCCAACTGTCATGACATGCACGCTGCTTGTTCTGAGTAATTGACTCATTCATTGAAAGGGGCGTGTTCAAATTAATAGCAGTGTGGAGTTTAATTAGAGGATTCATTCATTCTGTGAAAAAAACAGGTGTCATTAATTGTCCTTTATTAAGGAAGAAGGGAAGCAAATGTTTCACACATTGTTATAAAATATATTTCCTTCTGAATTGCTAAGTAAAATGGGCCGTTCCAAACATTGTTCGGAGGAACAACGTAATTTGATTAAAAAGTTGATTGGAGAGGGAAAAACATATAAAGAAGTGCAGCAAATTATAGGATGGTCAGCTAAAATGATCTCAAATGCTTTAAAATGGCAACAAAAACCTGAAACACGCGGAAGAAAACGAGCAACTACTGTTAAAACGGATCGAAGAATAGTCAGAATGGCAAAGATTCAACCAATCATCACCTCCAGAAAGATCAAAGATGATCTAAAATTACCTGTAAGTGCTGTTACAGTCAGAAGACGTTTGATCGAAGCTAAGCTATCAGCAAGAAGCCCCCGTAAAGCACCGTTGTTGAAAAAACGGCATGTGCAGAATCAGTTAAAATTTGCCAAGGAACACATCGATTGGCCCAAAGAGAAATGACGTAACATTCTGTGGACTGATGAGAGTAAAATTGTTCTTTTCGGGTCTAGTGGTCGTCGACAGTACGTCAGACGACCCCCGGGTACTGAATTCAAGCCACAGTACACTGTGAAGACAGTGAAGCATGGTGGTGCAAAAATCATGGTATGGGGATGTTTTTCATACGACGGTGTTGGGCCTATTTATCATATACCAGGGATCATGGATCAGTTTGAATACATCAAAATACTTGAAGAGATTATGTTGCCATATGCCGAAGAGGAAATGCCCCTGAAATGGGTGTTTCAACAAGACAACGACCCCAAACACACGAGTAAGCGAGCAACATCTTGGTTCCAGACAAAAAGGATTGAGGTAATGGAGTGGCCAGCTCAATCCCCTGACCTCAACCCTATTGAAAACTTGTGGGGTAACATTAAAAATGCAGTTTCTGAAGCAAAACTCAAAAATTCACAGGAACTCTGCAATGTAGTTTGTTCATCCTGGGCTGAAATACCTGTTTCTAGGTGCCAGAAGTTGGTTGACTCGATGCAACGCAGGCCCAAGTTGTTCGGACTCATTGTGGAGTCCCACTTATTTTCTGTTTGGTTTAATCCTTTTAACAATTTCACACTTTATTCAGTGGGAAAGGGGATTATGTTTTCTTCGCATTATGGACTAAAAAGAATATTAATTTTGCAGCTGCAAAACTACTTTCATCCAAATGTGAGGTTAATCACAAACACGTCAACAGAGTCTTAAAGCATTATTGTCTGAAAATAATCACATCACTAAGTTTGACAACCATGAATACCATTAACACATGCCCTACAGCTAATATATACTACACTGAACACTGCAGTCCATTGACACATTATTATTATTTGTAGTAGTTTTGTTTATATAATATCACATTTCATATGAAAAAAGTGCAGCTCAAAGTGCTAAACATAGCCTAATAAAAATAAGTAGTAGGAGCAGCAGAAAGATAATTATATTATTTAAAGTGTAAAAATGTTCAACCAGCGCCTTGGAGCCCAGGTATTTAACTGAAATCCCGCGTGACATAGTAAGTAGCCTATGCGTAGCTCCCAATATATACTCAATACTGGGTGATATGGGTATTAAACTAGGTTTTAATTCATTTAAAATATGCAGCAACAAATTTTATTTTAGAATTGTTCGTATGGATATCCAATATTTTCGAAACGTTGAGCTGCTTTTATTGTGGTTAATCATCGAGAGCCATTTCTACCGTTTGCGTAAAACTGGCAGAATTCATAATAATATTCTCCAGACCACTTTACTGCCCTTGCGGAAATGACCATGCCTCATTCCACCCGAGGTTGTTAGTGTTTGTTTTAAGTTGCAAGTTTCTTGACTTTCTTAAAAGCAATCACGTTTTCGTAAAAGTCTTCTTCTTTCTCATAATGACGGTTAATTGTGTGACGCGAATTTGTTTTTCAGTGCGCAGATAAGAGAATTACGTTAGCTATGGTGCGTCAAGGCGCCCCCCTCCCCTGCGTGCGCAATGGGAGATATAAAACCCAGAGAATGGCAGGAACCTGTGAGAGCGCCAGAAAGCTTTAATCGGGGATCACCGACACCAACTACAGGTAGCCTCAATATTCACAACTGAATGTGAGTAAAATATTTAAAAATATATTTTTACACTATGATTAAAAGAAACCCCATCGGATTTACTCCTACTTATTTTTATTCACAAAGTAGCCTACTGTATATTTAAAAATAATTTGGAAATTAAACAAGATGCAATAAAATTAGACATTTCAGTTCTCCGTTAAAGAATTTCAGAAATTACTTAGATTAACGACGCAATAGTATAGGCTAGAGTTGCAAACGGAACGTCATACTAGTTGTAGTAATTGATCTGGTTGATGATTGATCAGAGAAAATAATGGAGCAGTTGGATTTCTTTGACAAAAAACTACAAAATTTCACTGTCAAATTTAAATGCTTATTAGGCTATTTCTTCTAATATTATGTTATGCAAATGTCACAGGTAAAACGGGTAATTAAAAATGTTCTAAAATATGCAATGTTAAAAAAAAAATAAGAAGAAGGTGCAGATTAATTCTAAGTGTGTTGTCCTTCCATGAATGGTTTAAGTGAATCTAAACTAAATCAATTCACTAATCTAGAATTAATCTGCGTACAATTCCCTAAAATAATTAGTGGTCATTTTGTGGCAGGAGGCTGTGTATTTCACTCGGCTGTTTCGCAGGTTACTGCTCCTAAGGTGTGCAGATGTCATCTGAATGTTTGGGAGGTCTCTCCAACTTGAGTGAAGCTGGTTTTGATGACGATTTTCCCTATGATTGTACAGAGTATGGGATTGTATTAGGTTATTACAATATTATGTATTTACATGTAATACTGTAACAAACATGGTTCAATAATAATCTAGCTATGTGCAGTAAGATGCGCTTGCAAAGCTGAAAGAGGTTTGGGTGTTGATATGTATATTTACATGTATATGTTTGAGTTATTTTGTCGACGGCATGGCACGTACAGAATTGTTTGTACTTTAAATGTAGCCTTGGAACTGATCATAGGAGCACAGTCAGTCCTCATTGAATTACCCGATCTCCCTCTGTTTGCCAGTGTTAATCTTTAATATACACTTTCTGAGCACATGCTTTATAAAGCTCTTTCTGAATCTGATGCAACATCAGTTCCTATGGGCAAAAAGTAGCTACACCAGGAGGATGTGATCACTGTCGGCTGTTGCAGAACTCGAGTGTCAGGCATGATCTTTTCAGAATCACTCAGGAGAACAATGCTGTCGGCTTACACTGTGAAATATAAACACCAAAAAGGTAAAATTATGTTCAATGTTGCTTTTTAAGAACTTTTCCCTGTTTTCATGCTTTCGCCCATGAAACTGGCCCTCCTTAGCTTGTGGAAGATGCGCCCCGCCCTGGGAACATGGCTGGCCATCATGGCCGTCTGTACACTGATATGCGTCTGCAAGCTGGCGGACGCATACCCATCCAAACCAGAAAACCCTGGAGAGGATGCTCCTGTCGAGGACCTCGCAAAATACTACTCTGCATTAAGGCACTATATTAACCTCATCACACGACAGAGGTGAGTTCTGCTGACTTATCACAGCCAGGAAATCAGAATAGCGAAATGGAAAAGTCTGAGGAAGAAGTGAAAATGTCAGGGGAAATCAATGGGAGATGGGAGGAATCTAAAGCATTATTGGGAATAGTCTTGAAAATTTGTTCTGAAATAAGTTGTAGTTAGTAAATATATTCAAGAAGGAAAAATCAAGCATCTGGGAATTCTGCACACCAGAACATCCTGATGGTGAGTTGCATGAAGGTCCACATTGTTCCCAATTGTGTGTAAAAGAGAGTTATAAAAATGATGCTCATACGTTCTATAAAGGATTTAAACCAATGATAAAAATTACGTATTGCATACAATAATTCATTATCACTATTTAATCTGATTGTGAAGGACTGCAGTACACCTGGGTAGAATAGTGGAGTTTTAATGTTAGGGTGATTTTAAAAAAAAAACATAAATATAGCACAAAGCAGATCACAAAAAAAAGGGTTACCATGAGTCTTCACAGTAGTCTATGTCTTTCAGAACATGCACATCTTAAACTGCTCTTCCGCCCAAATTATACTAATGGGCATAATGAAACCGAAAACTGGATGTAAATGTCAGCTGGTTGTCAGTCTAACCACACCGTGTTGGATCCATTAAAATGTATAATAGCGGTGTGTTTTTGTGACTTGTAAAATGTCTCTGTAACAGTCTGAGAAATACAGTAAAACTGATAAAATACATTTATCTGTTTTATGAATAAATTTAATCAGCTATGCATTCAGAGTTACTGTATCCTATGCTTCAAAATGAACCATAGGTGACTGGATTTAAACAAATATGTATTTTTTATATTTTGCATGTGCAACTAAATCAACTCTTGGAGCCCAGATATTAAACTATGCAACAAAGCCTGAATGTACTATAATCTACAGTGAATCTGAATCTGGCACAGGACTGTTTTCTTATCCTCATTGTATCTCACTCAAACCTTCTCCCAGGTATGGGAAAAGGTCTGGACCTCCCACTCTGATTTCTGACCTGCTGTTGAGAGAGAGCACAGAACGTACCCCACGATCAAGGTATGGGTGGAGCGGGGGGGGGTGGGGTTGCTGGGTGGCTGGGAAGGTGCATCAGGGTGGCGCATTATGTTGTTTGTCGTAACATCTTATGATGTACGAGATCTATGGTGAAATGGCAGAATTAAAGCGGATACACCATTAGCAGATATAAGTGTTTAGTGATCTTTCTGAATGCCCTGACATCACCGTGAAGTGCTGGAAACATTTAGTCAGAGTATGACTTCATTAGAGACAGAGATGGTGATGTTTAACGTGACAGCTTTGACAGGAATTGCAGTGCACTCTACCTCCTAATCAGTAATCATGGTAGTCTTCTTTCTGTTGTGCTACAGGCGACGAAGCGTTCACTTAATTAACCTCTGTTTCTCCCTTTATCCTTAGACATGAGGAGCCATCTATGTGGTGACGTCAGTAAACCACAGTATGTCCTTACGGTCTGCCACGTGCCTTCATATGACCATTTTTGTACCACTCCAAAGTTATTGGTTCTCCACTTCAGACTGCATGCAACTATTGATCTGCTATCCATAAAAAACTGCCCCTGCACTTATATTGTATATACATTGTCTAATTTAAGGCACCATGAGAGTTGGTTTTGTAAAGTGAAATTGTGTCAATAAACCTAATTATTTTAAATCCTTCTGATTACTGTATTTCATTATTTCACTGTTTTGATTAACTAGAATGAGTACAGGCAATTCTATATTTAAGCTGTACCCTAAAGTAGTACAATGCTACACTAAAACTATATGGGTAAAGTTACAACTCATAGGTTTAGGGTTGGCATCAACTCAAACAGAAACCATCAGGAGCAAGGCTTAACTAAATCATATAATTATATTTTATGAAAGTGTATCCTACTACTAATTCTGTAAGAGTACAAATCATACTGGACTGCCTTCATATCACAGAGGCCATAAGACCACTGGAATGATCAGCCATTCGACTCGATCTCTTCGACTTGATCTCTTTGACTTTCTTCTGCCTGATGGTTTGAGATTAACTGGGGCTTGGCTTTATTAGTACTAGGGTGGAAAACCTCCTAGGAAATATAAGCTGTTTCCTCTCTGGACCAAGCAGAAAAACGGAATAATGCTCCAATGTAGTGGTGAGCTGTACTGTAGGAGACACAACCTTCCAGATCAAACAATGAACTAAGGTCCTGACTTGAAGCAGCATTCATCACCATGGTCATTAGAAATGCCACAGCACTTACTGCAAAATGTAGGAGGATCTATGGTGTTCAGCTCAGGCTGCATTCCAAACCTGGTTATCTCGGTCTGACTATCTAATCATTTCCCAGTTTCATTTGATTTATAGTCCTCCTCTCTCCACTTGAGCTGATGGCCGTGCTGAATCACCCAGATTCATTCTACATAGTGCTGATGGTTGAGGTGGCTTACCTCCTTCATGTAAATAATTTTGAGATTGATTGCTCCATCATGAACTTGTTCTTTAGAAAAATACTTTTTTCATGTAATCATTTGAAAGTAAATATATATCACTGGTGTTTTGAATATTTACACAGCTAGACTTCAAAAAATGTAATTCATGGCACAGCAATCGCTTTGAATCTCAGATTCAAGCTAATCACAGGTCCTGTGTTCTGACAGATGCTCCAGCCAAGCCATCAAGCAGTAGGTTAAACTTGTGATGTGCTCCTGATTCATAATTGTATCCTTTATTGTTACAATTTAAGTGACCCCAGAGCACACAAGGCTGTAACAAAAAAATGTTCAAATGTTCAAACTCCACTCTAGCGGCAGTTGGTAATTTCAATTTCGAACCCATTTTCTGACTTGTGACGACGACTACAGTTTTTAAGGTACACAGACATAATATGTATAAAAATGTTCATGTGGTTCCCAGAATTCCTACGGTGTAAATATCTAAGCTGTGACATTTTTAGTTTGTAAGATATTCAGTGTTGTTTGAAAACCATGCTCCCCATTCACACAAATGGTGGAATGTTCAAAACTCCACTCTAGCGGCAGCTGGTAATTTCAATTTCAAACCCATTTTCTAACTTGTGACCACGACTACAGTTTTTAAGCTACAGAAGACATATTATATAAAGATGTGCATGTGGTTCCCAGGATTCCTACGATGTGAATATCTAAGCTGTAACATGTATATATTTTTTAATAGAGCTGTCTGAACCTGGGCATGCTTTTCTCAAGCTGCTATTGTATTGCCGGGCATGTGACGCATGGGCGACTCCTGATTGGTTTAAATCTCATGCTACGAACGGACGGATGGACACACGGACACACGTCATGTATAGAAGTGACTGCACTGCTTAAAAACCCCTGTACAGTATATTATCCACACTCTTCAACAGAGAAGATCCTCAGGGCTGTCCTCATTGATGCCTGTCCATGTCAGAGAAGGTTCATGATAAGAGCTGAACTCCATGGTTTCATTACTGTAGGACCTGCCAAATCTCTTCTGCAGCCACTAACATTCAGTCTAATTTTCATCAGAGCCAATGACACAAATGTAGCAGATTACCCTAGATTGGCTGTGTAACACCATCAAACCTTTGTCCTGGAGTTACCACAGAAGGAACCTTGTAAAAGGAGATTTGTTCAAAGATGGTTAAATTGCATTCTGTGATGTTTCTTAGACCTCTTCATCCATTTAACCTTTGGGGCATTTTTCTTTACCCCTTCTAAAGTTTAATTTAAATTTTTACAAAAAAACTAGATTAGCAATTCTTAAAGAAATTGTAGGTGTGGTTGCTTCACAGTGGTATCAATTGCTGGAAATGATATAGAAAAATTGTAATATGGAACAGTGTGAGGTGGAAAATAAAAGGTGGAAATGGTATGAAGTGGTAATGCGATATAAAGGGATCTAACAAAGGTGAAAGTGTTAAAATATGGTGATGTATTTTGTGGTAAGTAGTCTAAAGAACCTGGAAGTGATACAAAGAAGTAATTAATTGTGATCACAGAGTTCTCTGATTGTGATGAAAGCACAAAAAGGTAATGTCAAATCATCTGAGATAGTATTGTTGGGTCATAACAGTGTTGTAGAAGGCATTGTGATGTCATAAGCAGTGTAATATGTTACAGCATCCACATTCTATTGCATCGGTTTTCAAAATTTGCCCATTGACTCCCATTCATATTTTTTTGGCAATAAAAGGTCAAATATCTGAAAAGGTGTATATGGTATGAATGTAAAAAGTAATAGCAACCTGGAGGGTGTATAAAGGTATAATATGAGGTATGAATGGTGTCGATGGTGTGAATGGTGTAGGAGGAGATAGCTTCTCAAAAAGTGGAGGGATAATAATAAGTATGGTGAAAAACAAAAGGTGTGGTTTCACAACTACACCTAATTAAGCATAAATTTGAGATTTATGTTACATTATGTTAATATAACATGTTATTTAAGAAAAAGCACACATCAACTAACACAGCAAATGTGGCAGAAACATATTTAGACTGACTTATTATAGAGAACATACGTGCATTCACCTGATTTATATCAGCAATAGTGCCATATACTGTATATATATAATAGTGCCAGCAATTGGCCTGACTAACAACATTCCCCAGCCAAATGAGTGTATATATAACATCACTGAAGCACCAACATTACATTATAATCAGTAAGCAGACTTATCTAGACGGACTTATTATAGAGAACATACGTGCATTCACCTGATTTATATCAGCAATAGTACCATATATATACATATACTATAATAGTGCCAGCAATAGGCCTGACTAACAACATTCCCCAGCCAAATGAGTGTATATATAACATCACTAAAGCACCAATACAAATTACCTATGCATATGAAAAACATACAGACATTCATCCTAGGCCAAAGAAGCAAAACAAAACCATTAAAATACCATGAGCTGAATCAGTATGAAAGATAGGAGTGCCAGGCATTGGGGACAGGACAGGAGCTAAAAAGTTAGAAGAGGTGGGTCTACTATGTGTCGGATATCTAGTGTTTAGATTACGGCCTTTGAGAAGGAGAGACAATATAATTGGATAGGGCAAACTTGTTCATGGTCTGTATAATTTTACATTGTTACTAAGTAGCCTGTTCTGGTTGACCTGACTATAAGAATGTTGCCCCTCTCCCTCCCCTCCACAAATATCAAAGGGAGTGTCTTTAGGCCGTTGAACGCCACACTAAGGCCCTTATACGTATATGCATATGTGGCCTGTATACACATATATACATGTGTTATATATACATGGATGTCACATGGCGCTGTAATGGCGACATGTAGTCCAGCTGTCTCTCGTGTTCATGCTTGTTAATTTCAATGTGTTTTGTTGTGTCAGGCTTTTTTTCTTTTGTTTTTTTTAATGTGCTGTGTGTCTGTTGTGGGACTGGGAAGTGGGCTGGAGCTTTTTCGGGGCACTCCTGCTGCTCATTTTTATTATATTGACGAATTGTCTAGCGGGGATGATTTTGTTTGTGGTCGTCACCATGGAGATGCATTATGCTCGGCAATGTCCGTTGGATCTGCAGCCACAGAGTTTACCATCACTCTTCACCGGAGTTGAAGATGTCGGGACTGATGGCAATCTTCAAAAGGCAACCAGGGAAGGAGAAGCTAATGCAGGGGAGGAGTAAGGTGGCGACTAGGAAGGCTGAGCTCCATTTAAACAGTTGACAGAGACCGCAACACTGCGTGTAGCCTATGGAGGAAAGTCGTGGAGGCGCCGAGGCGGAGTTTGTGTGTTGGACTGGTTGATGACATTGGACATCTCGGAACAGCGGGGGCTATTTTAATCATGATGTTTGGCTATATATATTGACACTTTATATGTTTGTTTGTGTGTTGTGGGTCTGCCCCACTGTCTGTCGTTTTTGTTGTTGCTGGTGGCTACAACTGAAGTTCCCTTTCGGGAAAATAAAAGTTGTTCTATTCAATTCGATTATATTCTATACAAATATATGTTATCATGGTGTCTCCTCTTCTGGAGAGGAAAAACACAAAAACACAAGGGTAGTTATGGGGGTGTCAGGCTTTAATCTCATTAAAGGCTAACATGCATGCATCTTTTGATAATAATATCATGGTGCTTACCCCTGCTTTCAATAATATAAGATTACTTTAATAAATAAATTGTCAGTTATGAGCCAGGCCTTTTCGTAAACTCGGCATCACCTAATAAGGGCAAGCATCCTCAATCCCTGCTAGGTAAGGTATTTATGGTGGCCGAAGGAAAAAGTGTGCAGTTGGTTTTGGAGCCTTGGAGAAGAAGGGTTTTTCTCTTTTTATTTGGGTGGTGGTTCCCTGGTTGTTCACAACATCTGAGTTTTTCTACCTTGTTTCCTTTGTTTCTGTTGTGCTGAAACTGGAAGAGGGTAATACTCTTGGTAATTTCAAATTAGCGTCTGGTTTAATGTGTTCTTTTTGTAAAAGTAGTGAGCCTACACTCATTAATGAATGTATGATTTCAATTATTCTAATTGACTTATCCTGTTTTTCATTTAATAAAATAATTGAATCTTAAGACCTGATATTGTGATGGGGCGAGGTAAGGTTCAGAGAACCAAATGCAACAGATAGGGAATCTTAAAGCGTACCTAGAGAAATACGCCACAAAGGGAAAAGGAGAACTAAGGAATGGGAGAAAAAACTTCCCGACCTAAGACAAAACAAATCTACCTCAAAAGGAGGCGAACTCGATGAAGAGAGTAAAACAAACGAAAGGTACCTCACGCTCTAAGACAAAGAGCATAGTAGAGAGGTAGAGAACAAATGAAAGAATAACCCAGAGTTACACGGGTGTAAACTTTAAACAGAAAGACAGCCTTGTTACCTAAGCTCTGTAGTCAAAGAGCTCAAAACAAAAAGAAGGACAAAGAAAAGAGATAGAGCTTAAAAGAAAATAACCAATCCTATCCTAACGTCTTTCTAACCGGACTTGCTGCGTTTCTTATTTGTACAACCAGAAAGGCAGTGACCATGTTCCTATACCTTACCAACTTCGACATCAATTAGCAACGACAATATCGAAGTGCAGGAAAGCGGAAATCCTGCGCTATTTAAGCCAACAGGAAACCAAACACAAGTGTGGACAATAATGACTGGCGAGATCCAAACACCGGAACAGAAGTGAAAAAAATCAGATGGAGCGTCAGACGATGCCAAATCCCAGGACAAACCGCAGAAACAACAAAGGCTGCCAATAACCACGACAGATATAGGGCTCTATTTTCAAACCAGCGCAAGGGGACGGTATAGTCAAACGCAAGCTTGTTGACAGCATCAACGTCTTAAAACTGGCGCTATGGCGTTTCTCAGCAATACCGCTAGGATCAACAAATTCTCAACATAACATCCTTTCGCTTGCGCTGCAGTGGGATGGGTGGCGCTGTCTGGGGCGTGTTCTAAAATACTTTTGGCGCAGTGACTATTTGAACCAACGAAAACCCATTGCGTTATGATCAGCTGGAACCACCTCTTAGCGGCAACGCAATAGACTCTGGCAATTTGGCAACTTATTAGTCATGTAGTTCTATGTAGTGTCTATAGGTGATGCCAACATTACACTTCCATTTAATGAACAAATAGCCTATAATTATTATTATTAATTAATTTTAATTTAAACTACTAGAATAAAACAGGACAGCTTACAAGAAACTTGCGATCATTTAGGCCAATATCCTATAATATATAAATTACACATTGGCACAGTTGAATCATAAGCCTACCACTACACAATACACAGAAAGGATATCCCAGATAGCAAGCGAACGTTGAATCGACTTAGATTCAATGTGGAATGCCGACGTTGATTCAACATCAATTTGCTCATCGAGATCACATTGAATCAACGTCAGAATACCGACAAATATTGAATAATCAAGGTTAAATATAGCTAAACGTGATGTTTAAAAGTTGTAACGTTTGTCGCCATCACTGACTCACTCCATTAGCTAACTGAACTAGTTAGTAGCCGATAATGTCAGTAACTGTAGCCTAAATAATTCGCCTAACGTCATATTGCTTTGCCAGCTATTTGGTAGGCCTAGACATTAATTACTGAACACGTAATACAATTGATAAAAATACAACTTCATTGCAGTGAGTGTACTGTGGGCGAAAAAATAATCAATTTAGATTATTATTCAATATTTGTCGGTATTCTGACGTTGATTAAACGTGACCTCGATGAGCAAATTGATGTTGAATCAACGTCGGAATTCCACATTGAATCTACGTCGATTCAACGTTCGCTTGCTATCTGGGATACTTTCAGCGGGTGTCCTTCCTCAACTATACGGACAATGAATGCAGTAAAAAGTCAAAACTCGCATTTTTTCTCAAGTGTGGGTTCCCCGGGGTGCTTGGTGCTATCGACTGCACGCACATACAAATCCGCGCACCACCCGAGCATGCAATAGTTTTCGTCAATCGCAAAGGAACACATTAATGTCCAGGTGACATGCGACAAAATTAGCTTGCCCCACCTGCACCAGTGGTCGCGGTCCCCATCACAGCCAGAGCAAAGAGAAATCAACTGGCTGAGCGGTTTAATAGGGCTAGATAAATGGTAAGTATCGGATCAGCTTTTAAAATGAACATTTCAATGCATGTTCCCACGTAGAATCATACACACATCCAAGTTGACGGTCGAGTGCGTTTGGGTTGCTCATTATGAAATTGCATGGAGCGATTGTGTTCCAACTGGCTTTTTTTTAAAGTATGAGAACAACAATTTGATTGGCTACCATAGAGACACACCTTGGACATTTAAACCCAGCCTTTTAGCAATACCGCCATAAGGTGCGCCAAGATTGCCGTCATGAAATTACCAAATTTCTCGCCGACACGCCCTCAGAGCGATACCGCCAAGCGATTACTCGTGCGTTCACCATTGCGTTTGGTTTATTAAAATAGAGCCCATAGAGTTTGTTTTGACTTGTTGGTTGATTCCATCAGGTTACTGTTCGAGTAACCTATCAAAAGATTTGGCAATTTCATTGATGACTGTCATTTTCAATTATAATTATATTATATATATATATTATTCTATATATATATATATTATCATATTATTCAATTAAATCATTTAAAATATATTTTAAATAGGTAAAGTGAGGGGTTTAAGCACACAATGCCACTTGTGTTCGGAGTGTTGAAAATTGTACAAGGGCATTGAATGGTGCAACTGCTGGATTCAGAAAATCAACATATTTTACTTAATCCTCACTTCCCGACAGTTGGAAAATGGCCAAAAATTCTGGAAGTTAACTCACCACTTTCCAGTACAGACAGCCATTGTGACTGGAATAAGCGAGCACACAGGGCGGGGATAGCCAGTTGCCCTGTGGTTGCAGAATGGAGAGATCTGGCTGGGGTATAGGTTTGAAGACTGATTGTATGTGTGGTGGAGCTGTTCCATGGACTACCCTGTAGATTAGTACCTAGGTTTAAAACTTGATGCAAGCTGTAACAGGTAGCCAGTGAAATGAGATGAGGAGGGATGTGACATGAGCATTCTTGTGAAAGCTGTAGACAAGTCATGCGGCTGTATTCTGAATTAGCTGCAGGGACATAGTGGTAGAGGCAGGGAGACCAGCAAAAAGGGAATTGCAATTGAGCAGTTGTGAGAGTACCAAGGAATGGACTACGAACTAGATTAAGTGGCAAGGCAATAGTCCACCATCCAGAAAGAAATGTCCTTCAGGCAAGCTGAGACCTAAGTGTCAGACTGAGGATGAGAAAGGAAAATTTTGAGTATCCTCAGCATAGAAGTGGTACAAGAAATCATGACAGAAGATGACAGACCCAAGAGATTGCATGTAGAGAGAAAAAAGGATAGGGCCAAGTATAGATCCTTGAGGGATATATGTAGGAAGATGATGAGGACAAAATAAGCTACCATCCCAGGAAACCATTAAGGACCATCCAGAGATGTAGGAGTCAATCCACTAAAGAGCTGGTATAAGGTTTGTAATGTACAATAACAACTGTAGGTCCAACCACTTACTGGAATATGTAGAATATGTGGATTATATGGAATAAAATGTGGGAAAACTATATTTGTTAAGAATCTATCAGCAGGAGAAGTGAGGACTTGATGGTGATTGACTATAAAACATGCATACAGTATGTTACTATGTTCATAATATCTGGATGAGTGACAATTCAAAAAGAACATTTTAAAAATATGCAATTTCACAAACTGATTAATAATAATACAATTCTACTTGCTTACCTTGATGTATGAAACATTACAATTCTACAGTAAGGCTATGTTCGTACTGTAATTGTAATGCTGTCTACCTGTATCTTTGTAATTGTTTTGCAATGCAAATAAAATTTTTAAGAAAGCTTTTTCTGAAGCTTAACTGTGTCTATAGGTATTAAACTGACACTAGGTAAATACAAAAGTTATGGTTTTTTATCATTTGATATGAATTATTTGAAAGCTGATTTGGGTTATTTTTGTTGCCATTGATGACTCAATGCTGCCCTCTTGTGGTCATATTTCACTCTGCTCCCCAGAAGACCACAAGCAAGTAGGGTAAATGGACAATATGTTTCCGTTATGTAATCTCTCTGTGGTAAATTACTTTGCAAGTATGTACATGTAAATGTATAACAAACTAAACTGTTTTGCTGTTAAACTGAAAAACCTAGTGCCATAAAAACATATTGTTTAAACAATGTTTAATGACACTAGAGAGATAACTGTCATGTGATGACCAGGGGCAGTGTTTATGAATGCATTCATTTCAGACAGACTGGAGCCCAGGCTGTATGGACACACATTTAACACAAAGCCAGCATTATCTCTACTTCTAAAACATTTCACTTGTTCCATAAACACTGAAGTCACCTTCAAAGAGAATTCTTGAAAGCAACCATACATACCACACTATAGTCCTGCCCTAAGAACTGTAGAAGCTAAGCAAGGTTGTTCCTGGTCAATACTAACAGGATTTATTCATTGCTTAGGATTTATAATGGAAATAATACTTTTGGTCTCAAGGGGAGCACTCTTCATCTTGTTCATATGATTTTTAAAAAAAAATCTGCACTACAGGTAATGAGGATTCTATGTAAAAGGTGGGAATGTCTTTCTGGATGAGTCATAAAACGGATGTCCTGACATTGCATGCTATTCAAGATACCATATTGCTTCATAGCGTAGCAGAGGTTTATCCAATATCAAAGTCAAAATCCTCATATAGCTAGTTCAGTCCTCCCATACAATAAATGCCACATTTATACTGGATATCTCTGTCAGTCTATCCATGACAATTAATGTGTGGTGATTGTTATGAGATCATATCTATTGACTGTAGACTATTAATGTGTAACATCCACAGTGGGTCACATTAATACTGACTTTGGTGACTATTCATTTGCAATTCATTTGACATAATTGTATGTGAATAAAAAGAAAAATCACATCTTGACTCATATACTGTATATATACCCCCTGTAACTGGATACATGTGGGAGCTGAAGTGGACCAAAACATGCAAATAAACTGCATTCACTTCAGTGATTAATGTAATGTGGTTGTTACTTTTTTGATAGATTAAAGATCACACCAAACATGAAGTAGATTTTAATAGTACTTTGTTCACGGGTGCATTGCAACAAATTGAAAACCTATATGACTTACGAGTATAAAAATATTTTTCTAATTAAACTTAATTGCATGGTTTAACATACCAGAATAATGAATCTGCTACATCCCATAGACAGTACTAATACAATTACATGCATTCGCCAAACAGAAGGAAGATTACAATTATGCTTTCCTCGCAGACGTCATCCTGGGGGTTGGCGTACTTTGATTGGCAACTTGCGTGTATAGTTGTCGCGCGTGCTCCGGCGGCGAGGACATTCAGTGGATGTTTGAATTTCTTACCGGGACAATACAGAACGTAAGATATTACGTTAGGTAAGCATTCGTTTCTCATTTAAACACGATTCATTTGTTGAGTCTTGTAATTGGAAGTTTCGTTGAATGTAATCAAGCGGCTTTTGGTAGAAAGTGCTATTCCAATTGAAAGCTTGCCACTCAAGCTAGCTAACGTTAGCTAGTCATTAATAAGCTTTGATTCAGCACTGTGTTGGTCGCACGCTACCGAGCTAACAGTCTAAAGCTAGCTAACTATTGCAACATGATGGCATACGTTAGTGTTCAGAATGTACATACACTAATTTTGTCTCTTTCTGAAATGGCAAGTGTGCTTGGTGGCAACACTAGCAAAAGGGAAGGTTAATGCAGCTTCTCGGTCCATGTGTGTAGCAAGCTAACCGTATGGTTGAATGGGGAAACAAAAATGGCCGCACGTGTAGCGAAGTACCGGACTGTTCGAAAGGTCTGATTGTAGCGAGTTTCTTGCGCCGTTTGAGTCCATTATGTTGGCGGTATATTGGCATGTTAAATTGAGCATATATCCGTTTAGATGGTTCGTTGACTGCTGGGTACACATCAGATAGGACGCGTGCGCGCAAGTCACTAATCATTAGCATTAGCACATTAGCTTGATTGCTAAGCAAAATTGGAAAGCGTAACGTTTTCCAATACTGTTGTATGTTAGTTAACGTTAAGTACTTCTGCAAAGTTGCAACAGTTTAGCTACTAAGACATCAGTTACAACATGTATCTACTTTAGTTTTTTTTAAGTTCTCTAGATGCATTCGGAAGCTAAGCAACCATATTAGAAAATCAGTTTGTCAAGCACTTGTAGCCAACCCTATGCTAGCCTAGGTAACGTTAACGCTACTTGAATGCAACATGAGGTCAGCAGTAAGCCTGACGTTACATGCACATTGTTCGTATTCCTGAAAGTGGCTATCATTTCTTTACAGCGTGTCTTCTATTCTTGCCATATAACATTAGCGTTATTTGGTCGACAGATTCTTCTGCAGTACTCAGTATGTTGCATGAAGGTGTACGTTATACGACGTCACGTAGTTATGGAAAACATTGGGTCTAAAATAGGCTTCCACTGGATGCCTGTCTTTAACCTATAGTTTTCTAGGCAGAAAGTTCCCAGAAGGGCAGTCGGGTGTACACTGGACACAATTTTCCACCTGTGAACAGCCATTTCTTCCTGTTTTGGGCATTTTAAGGGGGACATGTACATAAACCGTGGTTTTAAATAATCACTGCTTTCCAACCCATACTGCAAACCTATAGCCCCCTTCTTTGAGCTGTCTTTCACAAAAATCATTAAACAAACATTGCTTGTGGGAGTATTTGACACTTTGTCCATACCTCATCGTGCCCTTATTTAAATGAAGTGCAGTAAGCCTTTGAGAGGAAAGAAGTTGCTGTTAAAGCGCAACTGAACTTTGGGTTGTTTCGTTACCTGGCCATGAGTCCAAATGGTGGTCCCTGGGGTGATAATCCAGAATGGGGTATTTGTCACTCTTCATTCACTTCTATAGGGCAGCCAAAACGGTCTCAAAATGACACTTCTAGCATATATACGAACGTGAACGAAGCGGATTCTGTCAATACAAACAATAACCAGTCCTCGTACATATTTTTATTTGTGTAATTACAATTATTTATAAAAGTACTATTTTTTTCAATGTTGTTAGCAAGCTACCAGAAAAGACTAGCAAAATATCGGCAGGTTGGTTTGTGTACCATAGATGTATACTACCAGGAACACTTGCCTCTGTGGAAATTTGGACCAATGAGTGGTTTCTGACGCATCGGCACATTAACGCTGTTTCTGGCGCAAGAATTACCTACTGGATCTACGTTCTAAATAAAATACGAAAAAGCCAGGAAAGGGCCATTTAATTAAAAAAAATAAATCAATAAAATGTATATGATGGCCAGGTAACTACACAACCCAAAGTTCTACCAAAGTTAATTTGTGCTTTAAAGGCTTTATGAAACGACACAAACATTTTTTGGAAGAACTGAATTCCTGTCTGTTTGCGGAACCAAAACATGTTTTACATGAGCAAATTAATAGAGTGGCTAAATTTCCAAAGGTCTCAGGTGAAACTTTAGAAGTCCTCTAGTCAGCCAGGTCATAAAAGATACTTGACTCTTCATGAGATATAGTAACCACGTTACCATTTGGTAACTTAAAGGAAATGCTTTGTATTTCCCCCTTCCTTAAAATGTATGCATTTAGAAGGAAAAACACAAAAGGAACACAGTTTCAGAAGTTAAATTCAAATTTGCTCAGTTATTTGCCACTAATAACTATTTAATTATAATGTAAATGTGACTGGTATGTACAGTGAAATTCCCACCTTCCTCAATGCTGGGATCATTCACTATATAAGTTGGTGGTAATTTAAACATTATGTAGTTCAGTCAAATAATATGTATTATTCAGTAGGCCTAGGCTATATTATGTCACAGAATTTCATTATGGAAATCCCTCCTTTGCCTGTGTGATTAAAAAGGTACAAAGAGATTTTTGGGAGGTCATTAGCTATTTTGGTGCAGGAACTATTTTAAGTGTACAAGATGAATGTAGTTACTGGTTAGCTAGTCTCAGCCTCAGCTGCTCTGACATGCTTCGTACGCAGCGTCTGATGCATAGGCTTGCATATGCTGGGTAGGACTGTGGAAAACTGACAGTCAGCACTCATTGGCTAGCAGCACTGTCAATCAAAGGAGTGTGTGCGTATTGCCGGTACAACGCAGTGCATTGGGTTTTATCAGTCCGCCGGGAAAGTTGTGCCAACTAATCGGTAGCTAGTGAATGCTGCGAATCCTTCAAGAACATTACCATCTTGTCAAAGTGGGCGGCTCTTTGACGCGTTAGGCAAGTCTATGGACCAGACTGTTTACCTTTGCGAGACTACTGGCTGGTTAGCTAGCTATAGTGTTGATAGTGTTGAACTTCACTAGATAACATTAATCAAAACCAATATTCTATTGAAAGTAATAAGCACTAGCTTTCTATTTTTGCATGTAGTTCCAAATATGAATATTGTATTTTATATATTTTCAAATGTGAGTACCATTTTCAGTCCTAATTTATTGAACAGTTATTGTGGTATGCCCAGTATAAGGTGAAAAGGCCATTTAAATTGTCAAATGTATCTCCAGATTGGAAAATTTCAATTTATTTTCATTGCCTTCACTTCAAATTAGGGTCGGGCAATATACCGCAATGATAATTATCGAATGCAGTAACAATCATTGCCACAATGTGGTCTAGTGCCTTTCTTTTAGTCTTTTTTAAAAATTATACCTGATGCGATAGTAGACATCCAAACTTCAGAGACCGTTTCCGTTTAAAATGCTTCCAGGAAGAAAAACAGCACCACTGATATCTATTGGGTGCTGATAAGACAGCCAATGAGCAGCAAGGTTGTACAGCTTCCATGTGATCATGTGATGTGTTTTTGTCAGTCACTTGGAAGCTGCAAGGCCTTGCTGCTGATTGGCTGTCTTATGAATGCCCAGTAGACAGTTTTTTCCCCCTGAAGCATTTCAGATGGCCTCTGAAGTTATATCAAGGATTTGCAGCATTCAACAGTCAAATAGTGGAATATTCTTAGGCAAATTGAGAGCAGCTTAAAAGTTTTCCGGTATGTGAATTCTGTTCGGTATATGTTGAACCTGAAGTTATTTCTCGGATAACTTGAAGCCATTCAATTGATTATTTTATCAGCCTCTCTCTTGAGTGATTAGGCTATATTGAGTCAAGCACTGAGAAATGTAAATACTTGTTCTCAGTTTGGGAATATTTTTTTGTGTTTTTCTTATTCAAAGTGTCCTATGGAAATTTTCCCATTCAGACAAGTTGTACCAGTATTAATGGGTGGGAGTTATTCCCAGTTCCTCATCCAGCCTCTAGCATGGTACCTGGCTGATATGAAGTACAGAGTGCAGTCATCGCCTATGTTGTTAATGCACATATAGTACAGCATGAAAAGCTCCTATGAAATAAAACCAAACAAATGGTACCCAATGCACACTGTGGCCCCAGGCCTTTTCATTTCTTTAGATGGATTACTGTTATGTATCTGAGGTAGGCCTATAACCAGCTGCAAAAGGCAATAAAGCATAATCAACAGTGCCACTGATTTGTGTTTAGTTGTATTCTGAGAATTGAGGCACTGCAGTCTATTTTTTTCCCCCTACTGACTTGAATTTGCATAATTACAGATCATTAAATGTTGCCCTTTTTACAGTGTAATTCTCCATCTTTTTGAAAAGATGTCATCTCCAGGAGCTTTGGCTTTGTCAGAATAGCTTTTAGCTTTCTTGTGAGGATTCACATGAGTTTGCAGCCCTGTTCAGAAAACACTGTGTCCTCCTCTCTCAGCATGCTTCAGTCTCCCATCACTACTTTTGATATTCATGACCTCTAGAATCACTGCTTTCCTGCTGGCTGTTCCATTTTCACAGAAGATTGACTAATAGGCCTGGTCTCTCTCATTGATGACTGCTGTTTGAGGCCGATTGTAGATGTTCACTCATCTATACTTGACTGAACATTACAATCGTATGTCTTTTTATAACATAGGCTAACTGATTATGTTTTGAAGATTTTTTTAATCAGTCCTGATAATTTTCCGTGGAATTCCACTGGAAAGTTGAGGTCTGTTTCTAGAAAGTGTAGGCTTCGGCCTTAGGGTTCTCTAGTTTGAACTTGTGCCCAAATCTTATCGGTCTCTCAGCAAGCCGCATGTCTCTCTAACAAGCATTAATCTCTTGTTGTTCAGAAGTTGATGGCCCATTGGGGCTGACTGCTGTGGCTTGTGTATTTGCTCATGAATGAACAGAGAAGTGCTTTTCGCTTTGTAGCCATTAACATTTGTCCATGGCCTATCAGGGGTTTATGATTGTAATCTGTTTTGTACAATTGAGAGGATATTATTCTCTGTTGCTGCAGTGATCGAGATGGCATGAGCAATCGACGAGAAAGGGATGTGCGGTAGTGTTGAGGATGACTCGTAACATGATTCTGGGAAATGCACTTCCTGCTGTCTGCCTGGAAGTTCAAAGTGTCTCCTTTGTACTACAGGCTACAGATCACTGCAAAGCTCGGTGCAAATGGTTTGTGACTGAATATCAGTTCTGGAGATTGTTCAAGAACTGTGTCATATAGGGTACTGATCCAATTTGGGCCAGAGACTTATGCTGTTGTATTAATGCCAGAAATCGAGCGAGCAGAAAGTGAATTTGTAGGCAGAAAACTGCTTACGTCACCGTCCCTCCCCGGCTTTCGCAATTTACTTGGGCCCACACTCGGAACTCTGTTTTTGATGTGCACATGCTTCAACTCCTACTCAAATATTGATGGTTCACGCGTGGAACGGTCTCTCCTCTGCCATGAAATCTGTTTGCGCTTAATTTGTTCTCTGCAGGTGCTCAGTGCACTGGGTGCTCTCGCTCAGATAAAATTTGGCCTGCGGTCCACTCTCTTAAAGATACACATTTAAACTCACCACATCCACTTGGGGGAGTCCCTTTAGAATCTGGAATGTGTTGATTCACTTTTTTTGAGTGAGCTCCAATCTGCTAACAATACAAGGGACATATACAAAATAAAGGGTGGAGGGGCTCATTTTGCATGACAGAACAAGTCTGCAAAATTGCTAAATTGGAGCAGTGAAATTTCCCAGAACTCCTAATGTACTGTTGGATGTTAACCTGTAACCCATAATCTCCCTGGGAAAATATTCTCATGTATTAGTAATTTGTCATATCATACAATGTTATTAGAAATAATTGTACAAATATTACTACCTCATATATATATATAATGGTGTCTTTACTATTTAACCAGCTAGTTACTGTCTCAGTATTAACCAATGTTCATGCAGGGTTGCTTGCTAATCGAGCAAGTTTACAATAAGTTGTTTCTGCCTTTATTTTATCTTGACGATTTATGTAGCAATTTATGTTTCCCTTGACTCAGATTGGTGAATCTTTCCTTCAAGACTCCTTGATATACATACACTAGCTGTAATACACTAGCTACCTAACTGTGGAAACCTATTAGGTTGAAAATAAATTTAGGTTGCTTACTAGATAGCTAGCTGTATTGACAGTGAATTACGCTATAAACAGTGAATAAACTTCCAGGATTGGCTAAGTGGAAAATGTCCAGCTCGCTAAGCAGATAAATTTGTACATTGATTTGTCCAGTTTGTAAGATAGAAAATGCTTTGCACTCACAAAACTGATTGTAAATCTTCTTAAGCGAACTCGCCAGCTCAGTGCATTTTCAATGCAAGCAAATGTAACTGGCCAATCAACTCATTGGCCATGCCATGCCTGCTGGCTAAGTATTGCGTTGAGTCAGACAAGGGCTCTATGTTAAGTTCTTGTGTGACGCATTGTCTTGAACCGAGTGGAGTGTAGGCTCCCAGTAGTTTACAGCGGAGGGCCTTCAGTCAGAAAAGGCAGAAACCAAATCATTTTCTTGACTGAAACACATTTCGATGTGCCAGGACTGAGGTTTTTCATACAGCCCAGAAGAACTGGGCTATTGATGACCTTGTCCTTAGTCCTGAGCTGTGTTCACAGCACATGCACCAGACTGCTGGCTCTACAATACTATTCCTCTGTTGTCGCTTGGTATGTGATTCTACGTCCTCACTGTTGAAGCTAACAAAAATGCACTACTTCCAGAATTACAGTGCCCCCCCCCCCTATTTTGGGACTTGTCTGCTGCGCAGAATTACTAAAATCATCTGAATAGGTCATCGTATTTTTTGCGCCTACTCTGTTGTTAATCTACACACTACCAAGATGAGTTACTCTGTGCAGCATTGGATCAATATAGGAGGGTGGCAGTTTATGCTAATTTGTCATCTTTTGTGCTCCAATCAATGATTTGGAGTGTGTAAGTACCAAAGGATTTGACCTCTTCAGTGATGCAACTCCAGGAACCCTGTGTGTGTGTGGTCCTTCATTCCCACACGCTATATTACAGCTGAAGTAATTTCATGGTAATCAGACTGAAAAGAATTAGGGTTTTAATGCCATCCTTGCACAAACCGCTCGGTGGAGTGATTCAGTGTTTTGTTAAAGCATAAATACTACTGTACTCTACTGTGTCTGTTGGGAAGCTGTAATTTTGAACTCGCTAATTGGAATAAAACCGGGATAGTGCAAAGGGAGGAGATGGACAGAACGAGTGTTGGAGAAGGGGTGGATGAGAGAGAAGGGAAAATGCCGCCTGTTGGGTTTGCGGGTTGGTGATAAGGCTTCTGTAACGTCTGGGATTAAATTATGGCTTGGGCCAATGTGGTCGCCTGCTGTAATTTAGGCAGGGACTGTGTTTTCTGGGGGGCCCCTCTTCCTCATGACTCTTTCCTTGGCTCCATTTGCAACTCCTGTTTCTTAAGTGCTTTGTTTTGTTGTTGTTTTTGTGTTATTTTCTTTGAGAAGGTGTACAGTTGGCATGTGATTATTTGATTATCTTGTGAAACTAAGGTCTGTTTTGGGATCCTTGTTTTTACAGATTGCCCCAGGGATTCGACAACATGGGCCCATTCCATGAGTGCTTAATTTGATTTGGGAATGACTTTCGTGGAGAATTCCCTGCGGTACAGTACAAGCCTCACACACATTCTCTGACAGCAAAAATCTGTTTTTTTAATTTATTTGATCTAAATGAGTAGGCCAGACTTTGATTTTCAGTTCACAAAGAGACTCTGTAAGTCCTCCTCCTCCACGCTGTATGGATGCATTCATTGGTGTCCCCTTTGTTTTTGTTTGTGATAAATCATTCAAAGAACAACTTGCTTGTTCAGTGTATGAAACCATTGTTCAGCTTCCGTTCTCAGGCCCGACATAACAGTGTTGATACTGGGTTATTGTTTGTGTGTGTGTGTGTGTGTGTGTGTGTGTGTGTGTGTGTGTGTGTGTGTGTGTGTGTGTGTGTGTGTGTGTGTGTGTGTGTGTGTGTGTGTGTGTGTGTGTGTGTGTGTGTGTGTGTGTGTGTGTGTGTGTGTGAGACAGGTGGTTTTGCGTCACACATTATTATTTTTCTGTTTCTCCCTCAGTTAAAGTGGGGGGGAAAAAGTCGGCAACATTTCCATGTCTAAAAAAAAAAAAACGGGGAAATGCACTGTCCTCTAATTGGGATGTTTAACTGGGTTTGCGAGTGTCAGCTGGTGACTAAGTAATCGCCCTAAGTTTTCTTTAAGTGTCCGTTCCTCTTGTGTTTGCCTAATTCCCTCAGGTGTGAGAATCTGTAAAGAGGAGAGGCTGGCTTTGCCGGTTGTGCATTGTATCTGGCAGAGCGGGCAGGAGGTGAGGGGAAAGGTATCGGCAGGTGCAGACTGAGGTAGTGTGAGAGGGAAGCATCGCAGAGGAGAAGCTGGAGGCGAGACACGGAAGGCTCACAGAAAGCGCCATTCATCCCCCGTCTCTGCTTATTATTTCCTGCTGTTTTTCATTTGGCCAGAGGAGAATCGTGGGGATTCAGTGCTGCGGGCACGTGGGCGAGGGCTCGAGTGACACACCCTGTCTGCAAGCGCACTGGAGGCACAATATGGTTGTGTGTGTGTGTGTGTGTGTGTGTGTGTGTGTGTGTGTGTGTGTGCGTGTGCGTGCGAGTCTGTGTGTTTTCTTTACAGGTCTAAACGTCATAGGCCTTAGATACTAGTGTTTTATGATCGTTTGATTTCTATCTAGAAATGAGATGAGCATGATTGCTTTTATAAGTGACTTTTACCCAGATGTGTCCCTGACTGTTGTTGTGCATTCAGTCCATGAATATGGATGGAATGTGACTGCGCAGTATTTAGTATTCTCTAATTTATTCAGTTGAGCAGGATTCCATACCTCTGGCCTGTGTGACAGAGAGGGCCTGAGACCCAGGCCAAGCTTTTCAGCGAGCAGCTGATGCCCAGTTAGGACTGTGCCATCAGCATCTTTCTCTCTCTCTCTCGCCCACGGGGCGCACGACCAGCTCAATGTGGCCGGGCCGAATGTGTGATTTAGTGTGTTCCACAGTCACCATGGAAATGATGACCTCCCTCAGTGATGCAGTGTTATGTCTGACAGCTGGGTTACCACGCACATTTTACCACATGCATAAACACACACACGCCAGACCAATCATATGACTCCTACCCAAACACACAGACACACACACTAGACCAGTTATACCGCACCCCCCACCCAAAAGCACATACCAGACAAATCCTACCGCGCCCACAGCCAAATATACGCTCTCCAAACTGGCTACCCTGCGATAAACAGTTTGGGCCCCCAGGGTGACGGTGTGCGGCCCTCGGTGCAGATAGTGTTTATCCCGCGCTAATGAACGGTCCTCTTTGTGCAGGCTCTGTGTCAGCTGACAGATGAGAGGGGCGTAGCTGCGGGCCACGGGAGCTGGACTTTGGATCAGCTTGCAGCATCACGTCCAGTCCCTCAGGTGAGTCATGGAGCCCGCGCCGTATGTTCCAGTCCCCTTTGCTTTTATAGACCACCTCTTCCTGCGCAAACAAATCCCAGGCAGAGCTCAAAGTCTAATCATACACAAGTCAATTATGCTATGAATAAAGGCCAGTGGATACAAGGAGATGGGTTGAAATTATATAATTTCTGCATTTCTGACAAGTCTCTTGGTCTATATGTGAGACATCACGTGGAGCTCTCTTCACTGTTTGTGGAGTGTGTTTGTTTTGGATGTCTACATACAGTTGGTTATTTTAATATCCTCTGAGGACACAGTCCGTTCGTTCTTGTGCTCTCCCGCACTGGGACAGCTGGTTTACCTACTGCACAGTAATATCAGGGCCTGTTCCCGTCTCTCTCCGGTCACAATTCCCAGAATCCTGCTCGCCTGTGCGTGGCGCAGAGGACGTTGTCACAGTGTGAGACGGAACAGCCTGCATCCTGCCTGCGTTTGCATGATGTGGACACGGACACTTCATCCTTGCGCACTGAGGATTCATTCTGTGCTGTTTTTCAGGCCTGCTTGGTACTGCCAGCCACTTTCCCTGAGTTTCATAAACGAATCCTCTCCTGTAGCTGCACAACGGAACTAATGAATGCGTTTCAGAGGAATGCTTAAGGTTAAATGAATGAGTGTTGAAGCAGTCTGATCCGAGAAAGAGAGGATAAAGGTAAGAATAGAGTGCAGTGTGTATGATACGCGCGTGTTACAAATCATGAGCTGACAGATGGCAGGGTGATTTCAATGGCTTATCCGCGATGCTGATATTTTTGCATTGTGCATGGAAAGCACTGGTCATGACCACATTCCTACAGATGTGATCACAGCTAGAGACAAACTTTACAGTATATGCCGTACAGTAATTGTGTTAAAGATTATAACCTATCAGTTTTTTGGTTGGAGCTAGTCTTGATTCCACACCAAGCGTATCCTATTTTTGCCTCAGAAGGTGACTGTCATGTGATTATTACACACTGACTTGCAGTTGTGCTCACTTTCTCTCCAGCAAAAACAAATCTGTTTTGTTTTAGATTTCTGGTGTAACCTGCTTCCCATCTTAAATGGGCTGTGTAACATTTGACTTTGTTTAGTTTGTTGGTTTGTTTTTTTGTCATATGACTTCTGTCCTGTTTCCCCATTCGAGGCTTGGTGGGTGTGCACAGTGTGGGAGGAGCTTTTAAGGCAATACATTTTCAATGAGCTGAGCAGAGGGGAGGGGTTTTTTATGCAGGTGTACAGACAGGTGGAGCTTATGAAAGGAGAAGGGTTTTGCTTTGAAGCTATGTGTAGGAGTTGGGTTTATGAAACCTCTGCTGGGATTGCAAAAACACTGCGTGAGGATGTGTTTTTAAGAAATAGGCTATGTATGTATCGCTATGGGCAAAGCACAAAGATATTGTACTGTATTGCTTTCTTTTGACCATTCTGAATGAGTCGGTTAAGCTCTTACCTCATTGTATTAACCTTCATGAAATATGAGCTCTCAATATGAATACAGCAATTCTTTACATTTACATTGATTTAACAGACTGGCTTATCCAGAACAACTTATCATTTCTTGTTGCTTGTTACATGTCGGGTTCTTTGTGCGTCAGGCAGGGAAAAAAGTCAAACCCCCTACTGTGTCGTGTCAGAGTGGAATAACAACTTGCCGTAGAACTTTGTAAAAGGTGCAAATTGTCTTGATCTAACAATAGTTTCAAGGCAATATTTTAGCTTAATTTGTATTTCTCTTGTTGCTTTTCACTCCTTAACTCTCCCTGCTTTCTGTATATTTTCAAGTATTTTTTCAGTCCGGTTGTGAAAAGTAACACTGGCTTTATAGTTTCTCTTGAATACAAGAATGCTAGCTACTTGGATTTAGCTGTCTAATAACTGGACTATAAGCACTAAACAACAGTGTGACCATGTAGGGTAAGATAAGACCTTGCGTAGGCCGTGCTGGAGGTTGTGTCAGGTTGTCGATGGTGAATGTGGGACACTTCCCTCGTGAGATCTCTACCTCTCCCCGCTCTGCAGGCGCGCCCTGTTTTCAGTGCAGTTGAAGGTCCACAGAGACGCCGTTGCGTGTTTGAGTCTCTGGACTCGGCTGTGAGATTGTCCTGTGTGCTAGGCAAAATGACGGTGGCCAATGCCAAGTCCACCACAGGTAAGCTCCTTTGGTGAAGGATCCTTACTAGTTGAATTTAATCCAAATAAAATATGGTTTATGAATACATTTTGCCCAAGGAAGGAAATGTGAATACAAGCCATACATTCACTGAATGCGCAGTAGACATTAATTGTCTCTGGCTGGTTAAATAAGTTCACCCATGACAGATGGGAGGGGCACATGCAGTGAATGTCAGTAAGAATGTCGCTGACCTTCCTTGAATGAGCTGCATCAGCTTATGCATTCTGACCTCTAACAAACTGCTTCTAAAGGTGGTAGTGGTAGAGGCTGAAGGCAGGATATAACTTGCTTATTGTAACAGACCTCTTTTAGCCACTGGGTGAAGATTTGTAAGCATGTGGTCGTGTGCAGTTTGGTCTGCTGACTCAGTAAAGGGGCTTGGTGATTGGTTGTCCCCTTGACTGAAAAGTAATGCCTTGTAAAGCCTGATTGGAGTGCCCGTCCAGGAGCAGCTTGATTCCTGGGGCTCCTGACTTGAAGGGGCTTTGCTTGTTGTGAGGTGTGGCTGGGAGCCCTGGCGCTGAGCTCCTGTGGTTGGAAATGTGTGACCCGTCAATGCTGGACACGGCGCGAACAGCAGTAACCAGCGCAGAGGTCTGTCCTCTGCATTTCAGCTTATCTGCTACTGTTCCTGAGGCGATTGTGGTACAGGGCTCTGTGTGCATGTGCATTGTGCGAGCGGTGCTGTTATGCATTGTGTTTGTGTTATTCGGAGAGAAAGAGAGAGTTTGTGCGTGTGTATTTGTGAGTGGGTGGGGGGAGTGAGTGTACACAGAGCTCACGGCAGACATAGGGAGTGTACAGTGCTCACAGCAAAGCAACCTGCTCTGGAGAGGAATGTAAATGTTTATTTTGCTCTTTAGACAGAGCAAAAAAGCATCAATGACTCGAGTGATTTATTATAGTTACACTGTTCAGTAATGTGTTGATGTGAGAGCTTACTGGCGGCTATACAGTAATGTGCTAAAGTGCAAGTAATGATTGATGCGATTTGTACATAACCAACTCCTGCTAGCTAAATTAAGAATATTATTCTTTTTGTTTTGTGTAGAACATCCTTTTATCCAGGGCAACTTTACAATATACATTTGTACGACTGGATACTTCTCAGAGTAAATAAAATGAACTTGGATGGCATCAATTGGTCGATGGCAATGCCCTAACCGATTTGAACCAGCCACCAGGACATTTGTGCTAACTGCAGTTCTTTCATCACTGTGCCACAACCCCATTGCTAATGGTAGTGTTGAAACCTTTCAGAAAAGTGGAGTTAAAGGGTAAGTTCGCTATTTTGGACCTTGGACCCTATTTGCGGTCCGTCTTCCATGAACCTGACCCATGAAGTCCATTTTTTCGCTGATCGGTCCAGTATTGAGTTCGGTACAGATTTCCTGTAGGCTCTCACTGGGCTACAATAGAAGTCAACGGGGCAATTAGAAATGTTATGGAAAAACAACGATAAATGTGCTTTTATAGCTCAGTGTGTATTCTTACGGTCTCAGTATGCTCTCCTGTGAAATGTAGGCTATCGCAAACGCAAACCGAACGTTGAAACAACAGTTCCATTTGAAACAGAACTATTTCTCCGACCGCACTACCTCGCACTGACTTCGGATAACATTACCTGCGCAACTTCAGCCTCTCTCTCTTCTCTTGCTCTCTTATCATCCATCTCCCGTGTCCGTGTATTCTGGCTCAAATCTGTAGCGAGTAACGTCAGTCAAAATCGAATTCTTCGTCTTCGTAATCATTATAGTCATCCATCATCCAAGTTTTTTTGTGGAAATTGTAGCCTACGTTGCTGCAGGTAAACAAACGCAGACTGCTCAACTAGATAGTTTCGTAAACGGCCGGCACACCTTCCCGCTCCCCTACCCCCGACACATAGTACTCCGCGGGAGCAGCGAAAACAAGCAACAGAGAAATGCTTACTTCCAAGCCATGCTAAGCACGTAAAAATGTTCGGATTGAGATACATTTCACAGGAGAGCATACTGAGACCAGTAACAATACACCCTGAGCTTCCCGTCTCATTTATTGTACATGAAAGCACATTTATCGAACATTTCTAATTGCCCCGTTGACTTCTATTGTAGCCCAGTAAGAGCCTACAGGAAATCTGTACCGAACTCAATACTGGACCGATCAGCGAAAAAATGGACTTCATGGGTCAGGTTCATGGAAGACGGACCGCAAATAGGGTCCAAGGTCCAAAATAGCGAACTTACCCTTAAAAAGAGAATCTGATTATCAGGAGAATATATCCTATAGACCAGAGCATGCTGTGACTTGTTGACATGCAGTGAAAGTAATTTAACAGTAATACTTGTAAAGTTGATACTATTCAGTGATTATTTTCTAAAATCTCTTGATAAATACACTCTTAAGCAGATGCTTAAGCAGAGCACAACTGCTTTGATGAAAAGCTCAAGCCGGAGGAATGTCGCCACTAGATTGCGGTGGTTTAGTGAACTCTGACTGGAATGAACAAATAGGCCTCCTCTTCCCAAATATTGACATGACCGCATTCTTATCATCTTTGAGGTCTGATCAAAGGTCACCCATCACTGAATGTCTCTTTGAGGATTCTCTCATTCATTAACTGGCCTGTTTATAACGGTGAGCTGACCACATCAGTAGAGTTGTGGTCCCTCTCAGCATGCTGAACCTGTAGGTCATGGTCATGGTTTAGATGTAGAAACCATGGCCTGTTTTGGGGTCAACAGACAAGAAATTTTTATACTGATACCAATTTATTGTAGAATATATGCAGATTTGATTGGCAAATTTTATTTAGGGCTGGGCGATATAGCCTACTCGTTTTAATATTTTTAATATATTTTTAACGATCATCGCCACTATGTGGTGTATTGCCTATCTTTTTTTCTTTAATTATATATGATGTGGTAGTAAACATCCGAACTTCCGAGGCAATATGAAATGCTTATGAAAAAAACACGTCTGATATCTATCGGATGTTGTATAACGGCCAATCAACAGCAAAGCCGTGCAGCTTCCGTGTCATTGACAAAAACATGTCACATGATCACATGCAATCTGTATGACCTTGCTGTTGATTGGCTGTTTTATCTACATCCAATATATATCAGTAGTGATGAACATTTCACGTTGCTTCTGAAGTTCGGACATTTACTATCACATCAGGTATATTATCCAAAAAAAAATACTGAAAGAAAGACAATACGCCACATGGTGGGGATAATCGTTATTGCGCTCAAAACCTTTTAATAATAATCTAATAATCTAATAATCTTTCGCCCAGCCTAAATTCTTCTTTATATATTTATTTGTTTATGCTACAACCTTGTTTTGCGAATGAATATCAAAGCGGGAAAATGTCAAATAACCTTTTTATCCACTTAACATCAACAATGTTAACAATAGAAATATACTTTGCAATCATCCACCAACAATGTCAATTGTAGTTTCAGAAGGATGTTAAATCTACCAAAAAGAGGAAAGCCTGGCAAACAATCACTCGAAAAACGGAGATACGTTTGCAACAGCTCGGGGGCGGTGCTCTTTGGTCAGCTGCTTCAATTGACCAATTGTAGGAAAGCAGGTGTTCAGCAATAGGGAAGTGGTGCAGGCGAGAACGTCTCTTTCGGCAATGAGATTTTTAATGCAAAGGCGCTGTATTGGCTTCAGACACAATTTTGTGAATGATGCGTGTCTTTTTATTTACTTCTTTAAATATCTGCCCAGATACAGTGCATCCGGAAAGTATTCACAGCGCTTCACTTTTTCCACATTCTGTTCTGTTACAGCCTTATTCCAAAATTGATTAAATTCATTTTTTCCCTCAAAATTCTACACACAACACCCCATAATGACAATGTGAAAAAAGTTTTTTTGAGATTTTGGCAAATTTATTAAAAATAAAAAAATAAAATTTCTCATTTACATAAGTATTCATACCCTTTGCTTTAACATATTTTAAAGTGTCATATTTCATATTTGGTCGCATATCCTTTACATGCTGTTACTTCCTGAAGTCTGTGACCATCAACAACAAAAAAACTGTCGATATCTTATTTTCAGGTACTGTTACAAGCGATACTATAACCTCTCTGCATTTGAATGGATCTCTATGGAAATTGGGGGGTGAGACTAGATTCAGCTGTAAATTACACTGGTACAGTATGGAACACATGGCTGGCTAAATGGCTGTAAGTTATCAAGGGTCTGAGCTATCAAACGAGCCCCAAACCATCACTCTGTTGCCAGATATGGAGTAGATGTGGATGGATCACTGCAAGGGTTATTTCTCCGGACTCATTTTCCTATAGAACTCTATGGGGGGAAAAAGTCAGGAGAAACAACCCTTAAAGTGATCCATTCACATCTACTCCATATCTGGCAACAGAGTGATGGTTTGGGGCTCGTTTGATAGCTCAGACCCTTGATAACTTACAGCCATTTAGCCAGCCATGTGTTCCATACTGTACCAGTGTAATTTACAGCTGAATCTAGTCTCACCCCCCAATTTCCATAGAGATCCATTCAAATGCAGAGAGGTTATAGTATCGCTTGTAACAGTACCTGAAAATAAGATATCGACAGTTTTTTTGATGTTGATGGTCACAGACTTCAGGAAGTAACAGCATGTAAAGGATATGCGACCAAATATGAAATATGATACTTTAAAAATACGTTAAAGCAAAGGGTATGAATACTTATGTAAATGAGAAATTTTATTTTTTTATTTTTAATGAATTTGCAAAAATCTCAAAAAAACTTTTTTCACATTGTCATTATGGGGTGTTGTGTGTAGAATTTTGAGGGAAAAAATGAATTTAATCAATTTTGGAATAAGGCTGTAACAGAACAAAATGTGGAAAAAGTGAAGCGCTGTGAATACTTTCCGGATGCACTGTATATACATTTTTCTTAGTAAAACTGTCTTTGTTTTTTGTTTCACCGGGGAATCATAACAAAGCAGAGGCGGAAATCTGGGAAGCGGAACCGGATGCGGGAATGTCAGGCCACATCAGTTATCTTCGTTTTTCAGCAAAGATTGTCTAGACTAGCTACGCCTTGAAGTTTTGGAGCGAGGTCAGGGTACGCCCCAGCCCCCAACTATAAAAGCGAATCTCAGCGGTTGATCAGTGTGCTGTGGATGGGGAGAGGAGATAGGAGAGAGAGCGAGCGATATATATATAAGCTAGCTCATAGTTTAGGTTTTTTGAATATTCTAGTAAATTATAGTAACCTATTTTTGGTATATATTTCTTTATAGTTGGCTTGATAGTCCCTTGATTTTCGATAGTTTGTTTTTCAGTCTAGTTTAGCAAGTAGCTAGCTAGTTTATTTAAAAAACAAAATATATATATAGTTTATTAAAAATAAATATATAGTATAAAGCATAGTTGTGCCAGGAGTTGTATTATATGCATGCTACACGTTTACCTTTACAACGTCCCTACAACAGACATTGTCTCTTGGATGGAGTTCAGTGCAGTGGCCACATGCACCTGTTGAAATTGAAACCAATATTGTTGATGTCTTGCACCTAGTGTGATTGCCTACAGCCTGTGTAAAATGAGTAGCCTACATGGCATGGGTAACTATTTGTAGCGTGTGATTTGTTGTTTACTGGCTGCATCAATATAAGTCCAAACGAGGCTATGCGTGCCGCATTCTCCACCATTGCTTCTGCCTCGGCAGCGGCTAGGTACTTGGCTGTAGGAGTTGGCTCGGCATTAACTGGAGCTAGCGTGTTTGTTTGTGTGAGAGTGAGAGAGGTAGCGAGAGAGAGTGGAACAAAGCAGCCACTGTGAGTGCTGTCCTGAGGAGAATGGGCTTTTGGCTACTAATGAAAAAAAATCACTGGGGCGTGGTTTGATTCCTGGAGCTCAGCCCCTATATTATTACCTTAACACGCCCAGATTTCGGATTTTCGAATTTCAAAAGGGGGCTGGGTCTAGCTAAACCAGCGTGGTTTGTTACTCTTTAAGATACTGTATGGATTTTTGACACACACAAATCTATGAGCGTTAAAAGAAGTGAATGTGATTTTTTTGGACTATCGAAATTATGTAGTCCTAGGCTAATTTGCTAATGCAACGTTAATAGAAAGTTCCGAAATTTGACTGTGATGCAAGCTTAGGTATTGCAACCAGCATACCTTGATTGTGTATCCTAATGACGCCCATGTTATCAGTCATTTTAATACTGTTATGTTGTACACACTCCTAGTCTGCCACAAGTCTAACATATTTGACTTCTTTATTTTAATGTTGGAAACAAAGTAAGTTAATCATTCACCTAATGCTAAACATGCAAAACTTGGTGTTCAACCTGTGTCATTGGTGAGAATGCTCTTTCAGTTTCACGGGTTACAGACCACACCGAACAATTTACAAGACCAGAGTAGCTAGCTAGACAGTTTGTAGCATGCAGCATGTAGCTGTTTGCTAGACAGTTTGTAGCATGCAGCATGTAGCTGTTTGCTAGACAGTCCGTAGTATGCTGAATTGAATTGACATGCCCAAATTCAAGCATATTTCACACAACTGTATTAAAAGGAACAAATTTATCGCAACCGCTTAGAACCATAAGCTAACATTACTGCAACAGAGGACAGCCGTTTATCTAAAGCGCAAATACGTCATCAAGCTCGGTGGAAAGGTGGGTGGGGTCAGAGCGTAATTGAGCGCTTCATTTGGTGTACCACCAATCATTGGTCAGGATTAAAATAAGCACTTTTTCTCTTGCAAGTTTCCCAGACCCAGAGTGAGATCTGCAGAAATGCAGTAATGTAGTCAGCGTAGCTTACGTAGTGTATCATCATAAGAACTCTCATGGGTCTGGTGTTGAGACTAGCTTAGCATTAAATGCAGTTGGCTACCTTGTTTCCCCACCACTGTTGGAAGTCATCTTGGATATTAATGGCTAGATGGTTGAATGCATATTTAAGCCATCATTGTGTGCGCTTAATTTTTCAATTCTTGAATTGAGTTTGTGAGCCCCATTGCTAAGACACACCCCTCTCAGACACACGGTCTCTTCACAGGGGCATGGGTGTGACGTCACAACCTTAGTGTCTCAATGTGTGGTGCTCGCACATGATGCTCTGACATGTCCTCCACACCAGCGGTTGATTTCCATTGGACAGGCGCTTCCATTGCCGTCAGTTGCCTTCTGCAGTACACTGCCCCAGCTGTTACCACACAGCCTTTCCCTTTTACATAATTCTAATATAGAAATCCAATCAGTAATTACAGTTACCATAAGTGAACTGTGAGGCCCATCTTACCCCTTAATCTCTGTATGAGGGATCACTCTTTAGTCATCTTTGCAATTGAGAATGAGCCATGGAGTTTTGGGCGGCACCTATGGAGAGGAGGATTATTTAAGGTGTGTACACGCGTGTGCGGGATTGTGTTCAGTTAGTAGGTTGATTATTCTTTTGTTCAGTTTTTCTTGCTCCTTGGGCTTGTTTCTTTTGTCCTCTGAGGGTGATGTAGAAATCTTTAAATTGCATCTTGTGAAATGTTTTGTGCAGGCATTCTTGGCTACTGGTGTAACATCTGTGGAGGCGTCCCGGGGAGCATACAGAACATCTATGAAGGCATTCTTGGGGAGTGTACCGAACGTCTATGAAGGCATTCTTGGGGAGTGTACCAAACGTCTATGAAGGCATTCTTGGGGAGTGTACCGAACATCTATGAAGGCATTCTTGAGGAGTGTACCGAACATCTGTGAAGGCATTCTTTGGTAGTGTACAGAACATCTGTGAAGGTATTCTTGGGTAGTGGACAGGACATTTGTGAAGTGGTGTGCTTATTCGTTGTTCTTGGTGGACATGCGTAATTCCTCTTTTGGTTCTGAAGAGAGTTTAGGATTGGGCGGTGGCCAGCGAGCTCATTAATTGCGTGTGTGCGCGCGTGCGCGTGTCTGTGTGATTCCCTGCTCTCCCTTTTAATAGATTTTTCCCACAGTCTTTTATTCAATGAGATTTAAATGGCACAGCAGCCGTGCACCATTAATGATTTCAGACTCTCGACTGTTTAAGTGTTGTTTAGTTTGACGCAGTATAACAGGATCAAAGAGACTTTTGAGATTATTAAGCAGTGGAAGCAAAAAGCAACAGAGACATTGGACCTGTGATCCAGACTATGAAGGAGCTGAGAGAAAGAGGGAGATGGGGTACAGGGGAATGTCCTGCTCTCATTTTGACTATTAAATTACTCTGTTTAACCAATTCAACATATTTACTAAACCTCTAGTCACACTCTTACCACACTGACTACCAGAGCTAATAGTATTCACGTGTGTTCTCCTGTGCCTTCTAAAACAGCTAACAATGAACTGCACAAACCAGTTTAATCACTTGACAGAGCTCACCTACTTTAATTCAGCACTAGATTATGTTTTTCCTTGGAAATGAAGAAAGGACTGCCTCGAGCATTTTTAGACCGGATCCCCTACACATAGGCACATGCAACATTAGGGAATGAGAGTCTTGCCTCTGGCTATTCTGAAACGGGGGAATAGAAGAGAACATGTCACTGCAGTGCTACTGCCAGCAGACAGGAATGCCCTCTATACTTCATTGCTAGGGCTAAATCGGTTGGAAACGGCCATTGACTAATGCATTGTCGGTGGACTAATGGCAGGCAGCAGAAGAGGGCATTGGCTTAATGCGATTTCACATCCTGTTTCTTTAATACTGTGTCCCTCCATACTGGGTGAAGCTATCATTATTTGCCTGATCTAGTATGCAAAAGCGCATTGACATTTAAAATATGTTAAAATTGTATAATCAAAGCTCCAAACTTGGCAAAGAAGGAAACGGGGAAATGTCTCAAGTGGCTACTTTACAGAAATAGCAAAACCAACACACTTGAAGCTAATGGACCTTGTTCATCACTGAGCGGAAGGCTGGTGGGCTATTATGTGTGCAACAGTTGTAATGAAAACTGCTAGAGATCATAACAGTTTGAAAGTTCAGACTGTCAGCTTTAATTTGAGGGTATTTTCATCCATATCGGATGAACTGTTTAGAAATGATAGAACCTTTTGTACATGTGACGGGAACAGGCCATTCAGCCCATCTAGACTTGCTATATGTATTAAATGCAGTATTCCTACAGTATTCCTATTTGCATTGGCTGCTTATCATCCAAATTTGACTGCGGTTGCATTTGAAGATTTGCTTTTTCAGCATGAATGTGAAGATAAGAAAAAAATGTTGGGTGGGAGTGTAGTATAATGGGTAGGGAACTGGGCTTATAACCAGGGTGTGTAATTAACTCCAGCCGCCAGCCAAATGGTGGTAACATCTTTGATTGTGGCTGGTAAGGTTTTTACTTTAGCAGCTACTTTGGCTGGTAACCAACCAGGTTGTGTTATATTGTAAAAGGTAATGTGGCTGGTAAAATGTTGAAAATGGCTTTTTAGAATTATTGTTAATTGTCAGGTTGCCTGGTTAATGCCAGGTTAATAGATGGCACACCTGCTGTTCAGTTGTAAACACACTATTAGGTTAATTTCATACCCTGCTTGTAACCCAAAGGTTGCAGGTTCGATTCCCGTTGCGCACTGCCATTGTACCCTTGAGCAAGGTACTAAAATAGTTTCAGTATATATATATATCCAGCTGTATAAATGAAAGTTGTGTAAGTCTCTCTTGATAAGAGCGTCTGCTAAATGCCCATAATGTAATAAGAAAGCTAAGGTTGAAAGGAGTCTGAATCAACAGCAGTGAGCCATTCCACTGCTGCCCAGTTATTTGATTAGCCTCTCAGTCTCTGAACAATGAATGCTCTTGGACAATTTTATCATTATAAATCTGAGGGGGCTTTTACACAACAATGGTCAGTCAGTTTTTTTGCATCTTTGCAAGCTTAAAATTGTAAAAATGTAGCCAGGTTAATTGTGTCTTTGACTTGGCACGTTAACCAACAGAGGTGCGTCCAAAATGTTCTTCAAAAATATAAGTGTATGCACCATGTTTATTTCAACAAGGAGATGGTTACAGGCCCATCGTGTGTATTTACAAAAATAAAATAAAAATCTGTGCATTTGTCATGCATGGTTTGGTTGGCCTTTTAATTTGCCTGTTCTATCAGAACAAATGCTAGCTGGATGAAATGTAGTGAACATGCTTTTTTTGTTGTTCTGTTGCTGTAAGATAATGGTGTTGTTTTCAACATCTTTAACGGTATATTTAATGGCTCAGAGACTGGATGCACGAGTTTCTCTGGATTGAACGTGACATCTCGGGAATCGAGCAGTGTTTATTTTTCACCCATTTCTCCTATACTCTGATAGGCATGAATGAAAGAACATTTTGGATTGTAGCATGCCAAAATGAGTTCTCCTGACCACTGCTTGGTGCTTACCACATTTTCTCATATTGAATGGCCCCTCCATCTGGTGTGGTGAAACTAGACCCGGCTGGTATACCGCGCTGACACGTTTTTCTCCGAATTCTGTCATGACCGTATCGCCTGAAAAGATCTGTGCCACTCTGAGCCAGGTCTAAGTGTGCATATCAGCAAGCGTACAATGAAGGAAAGTGCCAACTGTGTTCAGCTGAATTGAACAAGATCACTTGAAACGTATCATTAACGCAACTAAACTTATTTTGGCTTATTTTTAAAAAAGCTGTTTTAAAAACAAAAACAAATATGTTCTATATTGTTGCCAAAATGCTGCTGCTGCCAGCTAAACTACTGAAACATAAATTAACATTTTTACTCATACTTTTGTGATTTAGTAGCGATCACGCTGCAGTGTTACTTGGAATTCAGGCTTAAAGGCCTTTTATTAGCTTGTTTATCAGAATGAAATGGGAAAGTATATCAATGAAAGGCCTTCATAGATTGTGCATTCCATAAATATTTAATATTTCAACTGAGCCAAAAATAATTCATAGAAACGGAGTGCTTTGTTATTAGCTACATGCCGAGTATTTACACATCATTTGAATATGAACAATTCAGTCATGGTTTTTCATCACTGTATTTGCGTTATCCCTGTATACAATTGGGCTCACAAGTGTGTTGTACTGCAGTAATGTGTAGAAAACATAGTTTCTTTATGTGGTCTAGGTGGTGAGTGTGTGTCAGTAAGAGAGTAATATGGTGCCCCCTCTCCCACAGCCATGCAGCAGGTCCTGGACAACCTGAGTGACCTGCCCACCGCCACAGGGGCCAAAGACATCGACCTCATCTTCCTACGGGGCGTCATGGAGAGCCCCATCGTCCGCTCCCTAGCTAAGGTATACCAGAATCCTCCCCCCTGCCCCACTCTAGCACAAAGCTTTCGTGTTCTACACTTTAATGTTAGTCATGCTCATTTTTTAAATCATGCTCTGAACATTTCAATTCATCAGCCCCTTTACGTGATTTAAAGTAAAATAAATAATAATAATAATTTTTTATGTTCCAAGGACTGGAATCGCCCAACTCTTGGGCAGACAGTGAAGGAAGTCATGTAGGCCTAACTTGGAAAGTTATGTTTACTTCAGCTTAGGGCATTTTGAGAAAATAGCATTGCCTTGTATCTTTTGAGGTTTGGACATTTAGCTGAAGAGCTTGGAGCGCAAATGTCTAAAGACAGACACAAACAGGAATGTGGTTGCTTTTGGAACCAATTTTCCCGAAATACACCCTTTCCACATCAAGTGTTATAGTAAAGAAAGTGGCTAGTGCATCCCTAATTTGACACAAGTATTCCTTCTATGATCTTATCCATACCTTTGGTCTAAATCATACCATGTTGTTGGTTTGTATGCAGCCCTCTACAATCCTAGCCTGCTTTAGACAAGCCCAAACCACCGATTCTTCCAAACGTGTCATTTTCCCCCCATTCACGACCCACTAAGGCCCGCTGGCTTGAGACTGGCCCAGCCAGGCTTTTACTGAAATCTCTTGAGTCTTTGAAAGGAGGGAAAAAATGTTCCGGAACAGTGGTTCAGAAAATCCACCAGAAGTGACATGTCGGTTATTCATGGATATTCTCTGGCTATCTTGATAAGGCGGAAGGCATTATGGGTGAATGCCAGATGTCAGCATAGTCTCTCCTGTTTTGATACACATTCCCTGGGAGTGGAGAGAACCCACTGCTGGCAATGTTGAATGGGCGATTATGCATGTAGTTGTGCATTTGCATGAAAGATGCTGAAATGGACAGTAAAATGCATATTTTTAATTGGGGGAACGTAAACATGAAACGTAAGTCAATATCAGTGGACAGAATGTAGCACGCGCTGGAGAGGATCTCCAATTTACTATGTTAAAATAATGTTAACCCCTTCTCAAGCATCACTTTTTTTGAACCCAAGCCCGAAAATAAAGTGGTTCCTGTTATTGACCCCCTTTGGCTACAGGTATAATCCTGGTTTCTTCTGAAGTGTAACCTTAGGCATTTGTTGTCCAACAAGTGTAACCAGATTGATTGAAAATGTCACTGTAAATAAATACATTAAAAAAGTATCCTTTTTTTTCAGTCACAGTTTAAACAATAACTGTTCAAGTCGACTGATTAAATTCCATAGGATGGTGAAAAGCTGTGCTTTTCTAAGCTGATGAAAAGCTGTTGATTTATGTAACTTTCTTCCTGCAAACCTTCTCATAAAACACACAGCTAGGTGAGGAATGAGGCTCGTCAAAAATACTTTACATGTCCATGCTAGAAATGTGCAAAAATGTGTACTCTCCTCTTTGTCCTCAAAGGGACATTTCTTTCCTCAATTGTTGTTGAAAGCAACATGTAGTTCTAATATAATTTAGTACTTTCACTTATCCCATCATAATTCAAGTTTGGCTCATAGCCATTTGCACTGTCAATGAACTAAAAGTTTAGTTTCAGTGACCAGGTACCCACACTTTCAGCAATTAGGACCCCAATAATTTCACCAGTCAGTCTATCTGGATCAGTCTAGATCCATTAAGAAATGTAACCACCTTTCTAAATCACCAGAATCATTTGTCATACAGCACATTGCAGAAAATTAAAGCATTAGTTGATCTGACTGATTGAAAGTCCTGGGATGTGAATGTGGAATATTTATCCTTCATGGCACACACAGCTATTTTTAACGTAATTTGACTTTGACAAAGGGTAAATCATCCTTTAGTAGACTAAGTGGCTAATTGAGAACAATGAACAGCTCATTATTATTCAGAGGTCGTGCTTATGGTAGTAACAAAAACCAGGATACACGCAGGATCGAGTTAGAAAGACCCCTGCTATAAACGGCATTATTCAGGGAATGATAAATGTTTTGCGTTTCCTCTCTGGGGATAGCTTTAGTATTAACTGTCTTTTTGTGCCTGGTTCCCTCTTGGGTTAGCCATTACATTTTTATGACTGAGGAAATGATAGCTAATGAGAAAGCTGTTAACTGTCATACTGATTTATACATTTACAGTGCTGAGAACCGTGTTGTATAACAGGCAAGTGCGTTTTTGCATAACATCTAGTTTGTATTCTTGTATAACTTGTGTTTCTATAGTTTTTACATAGAAAAAAAGTCTTGTGGTAGGAACCTTATTTTATAGCAGGTCCAATATCTCAAGGGAGCGCTATATTATGGCCTTAAACTCACTCTGGAATTCTTGCCAATTTGCTGATCCATTAAGAAACCGTGCCTACTGTAGCAGTAGATGGGACAGATGGGAATAATTTCATCCAGGACTCTCATCTCAGTCTAAATGCCTTGTCTTATTAAGTATGCATAGTGGCTAACAGGCCTATAAGTTCAACCTTGCCATTCAAGCATTCACAATGCACAACAAAATTGCTTTACGGGCAGCATTAGGAACAGATAAGAATGCATGAAATACAACTGGACTCTTGGTGCCCACAGGCTCACGAGCGATTGGAAGATGCAAAGCTGGAGGCCGTGCGGGACAACAACGTGGAGCTGGTGTCTGAGATCCTGGATGACATCGGCGGCCTGAGCAGCCAGGACAGCAACGCTGCCGAACTGTCGCGCATCCTCAAGGAGCCGCACTTCCAGGTACACTTCAACAAAGAGCGGAGGAAAGGGGGAACGATGGGGAGAGTGAGCCACTGAAACGGAGGGAGGGAGGGAGAAGTGCGATGGTGAGGAGCTTTGCTCTGTGAAAATGGAGAACAGACTTTTTTTGTGTAAACTGTTTTTGTATTTGGTATCCCAGGGTAAAGAATCCTTTTCGCAGTTATTCATGTGTTCTTTCATTTCCGGTTTTTGTCACTGCATCCTTGTCAAATTGTGCTCTCTAGTGATGTCAGGATCCTGTTATTGTGCACACCAGGACACAGGAACCAGTTGTTCTGCATTGCTTTTTCATACCTCCAGGTCTGTCTGCATTGTGTTTTTTTTTTCCCTACTGATTTGAATTTTCTCCTCAGTCCCTGATAGAGGCTCATGACATGGTGGCCTCCAAGTGCTACGAAGCTCCGCCCTCAAATTCAGAGGTCACCAACGATGTCATGGCGGGCAACGCTCTGATGCACGCGGACTCTATACGAATGATAGGAATCCAGAAGAAGACGGGAGAACCTCTGGTGAGATGTTGTGGGGAGCCGGTGAGAGTAAGGTGGGGGGTACTTTATGTATTAATTATGGATCCTATATCACCACTGTGGTGGACAGTGATGTCCTGTTTCAATTGTCTTGAAATTGTGGCTGGGCCCTAGTGAGGTTTGTATTTGCGTTGTTGCGTGACCACACATTGGTGTCCTTCAGGGCGTGACATTCCGGGTGGAGAAGGGTGACCTGGTGATCGCCCGGATCCTGCACGGTGGGATGATCGACAGGCAGGGCCTGCTGCACGTCGGTGACATCATCAAGGAGCTGAACGGCCACGATGTGGGCGACAACCCCAAAGAGCTGCAGGAGCTGCTAAAGGACTGCAATGGAGGAATCACTCTCAAGATCCTTCCCAGCTACAGGGACTCCCCAGCCCCTGCGCAGGTCAGAGACTGATACGCGCACACATACATGTGCACAGACGCACATACACGCACACACACACACGATCGCGCACACACACACACACACACGATCGCGCACACACATACATGTGCACAGACGCTCACACACACACACACACACACACACACACACACACACACACACACACACACACACACACACACACACCCATAGGTCAGAGACACTCGCTACATCATCTCACTACAGTCTGTGTAGGTCAGCTTTGCTCAGCTGTTACGCACATACCTCCATATGGGATTTACACATGTATAGCTCCAGAGATCAGAGACCGAGACATTAATGCATACAGAAACAGCATTGCACATGTAGTTATGTGGCTCTGTTCCTTGCTTAATCCACATGTGAGCCAAATATCATTGTTGTCCAACACTGGAGATCCATAAGATTCAGATCTTAGTTGACTAAATTGGAGCCACGGATTGGTCCAGAATATGTAATATAATTGGAGCAAAGAGTAGATCCCCATGGCTCTAGTGACCCCAGGGCTCTTGTAGCAGGTGGTCAGAAAAAGGCTAATGGGTGCTTGTCAGTGGCAGATGGTGAGTAGATCAGCTCTTCTAAAGTCAGCTGTCACTCTGACCTCTGTGACGGACCTCAGAGAAGGCTGTGGCTGTGGTGCTGGTGCTGCGTAAGCTGGCCGTAGATATACTATTACCAGCATGGACATTCCCATAGAAGCAGTGGTCCAATGCATGTGTGCTAAGCTCACCATGTCGGACAGTTGTGGCCTTCTGAATGAATGACAGGAGCCGTTTAAATTTAAACATGGGGATTGTCGAACTGGGATACCGAAATCTGGCCCTCGAGGCCAGTGTGCTGGTGGTTTTCATTCTTCCCCTCCTAACCAGGACCGATTTAGACCTGGGATGCCAGGTGAGTTAAATGTCTGGCCAATCAGTGGCAGTAATCGATCTATTAACTATGAGGTAGCGAAGAAAACCAGCAGTACTATTGGCCTCAAGGGCCAGTTTTGCGTATCCCTCACGTTGTTGTGTTCATTATATCCAAGTGTATCTGCTGAGAACACCGCACTGAACAGGACTTCTATTAGCTCTTCATCTAGAGAGCCGACACGCTTCTCTCAATGCCGTCATTACTTCGAGACGCCAAATTGTGCAGCAGGCGGAGCATAGTAATTCTGTAAGAGGATAAGAGTCGCTCATGCGGGTGGCAGGCCGGGATGAAGGGGGGGGGTGAAACCGAGCCCATAGGGCCCTATAAATAACGGCTAGCACGTTAGCCCGGGCTCCACGCCCTCAAGGAGCTGCTATGGCAGCAGGCCCTCGCACTGTCACGTCACACACTGACGCGCTCACTCACTCAACACCAGAGAATTGAGCACCGTGCAGTTGTGCCCAGCGCTATCCAACAATCTTTCAAACGGCTGACAGGAAGTCATGGAGACTGTGCACGAGTCATAGCGCCAAGGATGTATTATTAATAAACGTAATAAAAGCAATATGCACCATGTAAACGGACCATCTGTTCTTCCTGTGGTCACGGTCCGGTAAGGGGCCGTGAATGATCTGTACACTCATACAAAGGGAAAGCAGTAGAGGGATTGGATTTCCCGGAATAGGAAACACTTCACGGGTGTCACCTTCCAAGACATTAATTAGAGAGTGTAGGTTTATTTAGCGACAGAGGGTGAGTCCTGAGACAGGAATACAGGCCCCCATTAACTGCAACTGGCTATACCCTCCTCGTCCCGGAATAGCACAAACTACCATGCCGGGATACTGTGATATTTTACACGGGGCTCTCTCCTATGCTTAATTGAGCTTCTTACCCTTAGTCCTGGGGACGCGCATTGTTTGCGTATCTTTCCATCGGCGCACGTAAATCTTCAGGCTGTCTTCAGGAATGCAGGACCAAGCTAATGGAACAGTCCTGTTGAGGGGGTGGGTTAAGAAGGCATTAGTCAAGGGAAAATTTTTTTTTTCTAGTCAGCATTCGTATTTGTCATACAGTATATAAACTAACACTGATAAGGGCGGAAAACGAGCTGAGTTGTGGGAAATTGTAAGTTGTGGAAAACTCTTTTCTGCTTGGTCAAGTTATGCGTGACATTAGTTAACGTTTTCGAGACTTGTTTAAGTCTTTGTGGTAAAAATAGAACTTTTGCCAATGCAGTTGTTTTGTTTCATAGGTTTATTTGAAGCCACACTTCAACTACAATCCAGTCACTGATAATCTGATTCCCTGTAAGGAGGCTGGGCTTGCTTTCTCCAAGGGGGACATTCTTCAGATTGTTAACAAGGAGGACCCCAACTGGTGGCAGGTGGGCCGGAGCATGTATTTACAACTGTAATTCAAGTTAAGTGCCTTGCTCAGTAACTTTTCAAGGAAGTGACCGATAGTTGGGGTTGGGCGATGTTCATGTTTTCACACGGTCATACCATCGTTAAAATATTCTGCAATATTAAGGTTTGTCGTCTTAACAACTTAGCCACAAAATGTTGTATTGACTCACTTGTAGTTTTATAGACTGTTCATAATTCACTGCATTTATAGACTATGCTATCATAAACATTTCAAAAGGCTTACTCTTGCAATGGTGCCACGGGATTTAGACAAGTGGCCATCGATATGCCTGTTTATTTGTGCATGACAGTTTTATGGTGAGACTCGCTGGTGACATGTCACTTCACATTCGGTTCTCTGCGCTTGGCTCTGCATTGCCTTGCACAGACTTTTCCCAGGTGTAGGCTACATATCCCATTCACACTTATATACTATTGTTACAGATTTTTCTGTTTTTGCTCCTTCCGTTTTATGACCAAAATTAATCCGTGTAGCTAGGTATATGACAATTAAGCTATATCAGCTTTTAACTAGCGGTTTACCATATTTGACTGCTCAATTGGCACAAGTTGTATATTGCAGCTGCAGTATACTGATATAAAGCCAATGCGCTGCCACACTGGAGTGGTCACATTTTTTCGCAACCAAACCATGGGCCTCCATTTTGTTCCTTTACTCTTGTCTAATCCGCCACCCAATATGATCACTTGTAAGACAATGTTATGTTTATAAACAGTGGCATGGCTTTACAAAGAGAATTGGACTGTATTGAAGTGACACCACTGCTATTTTCATATACCGTGATATACACAGTATTACCAGATATGAGCCCAACCCCATTTAGCAGGTGGTTTTATGAGAGCTCCATAAATTGAAAAGCTGCAGAGCAGGATCTGTCTACTCATCTCTAAAGATCTAATGACTCTCAGGCACGCAATGTAGTCGGAGGAACCGCAGGACTGATTCCAAGCCAGTTTTTGGAGGAGAAGAGGAAAGCCTTTGTCCGGAGAGACTGGACTGGGTCAGGTACGGAGTGTATCTCGTACTGTACTCTCCTGACATGCATTACTTCCCAAATATTACTTCTAAAATTTGAAGACACCCTTAGCCCTAACTTCATAGCCATGACCATCCCCAGCCCCTAATTGGAATCTCACTCTCTTGTTAAATTCTTCTCTCTATCGAATACAGTACATGTTTTACCATTATTGAGAAATGATCAAAGATATTTTAGATACAGACGTTTCTGGGTAATATACACATGTACAACCTCTGGAGGCATAACAAGTTGCTTTGGGGTTACATGAAGTGTATTTTCTTACTTATTCCATGAACGCCTGAATGCCCTATACCTGCCATTGTAAATTCAGACGCTACTCTAAATATCTAAAATATCCCGTTTATCATATGAGAACTAGCTGAACACTGAAGAATTAAACCATCCTTTTGAGTTGTGTGCTGAGGATGCCCTCTGCTGGTCTTGCTCAGGAATGCTGTGCGGCACAATGACTGGGAAGAAGAAGAAGAAGATGATGTACTTGACGGCTAAGAATGCAGGTGCATATAGGGCAGGGTGCCCATTTTAGCCCAATTCTTACTTATGATTTAATTGGTTTAATCGCTTATTCAGCAGGTCAACACTCAACATTTTTAAAGTGATTTGTCAGATGAAGGCTACAGCATCCAACAGTTTGAGTTTAATCAAACAAATCATTTTTCTAGCCGTGATGCACCTCCTCTGACCACATTTTTGAGGCAGCACATCTACGTTATAGTTGGAGGAGAAATCCTGCCAGATGTATGGAGTTGCGTGTTCCCCTGCTTGGTAGAGGACATGCAGCTTGCCCATGTGCGGCGTGTGACTGCTGTGATTGCATTCAGAGTTTGACCGGCACGAGCTCCAGATCTACGAGGAAGTGGCGAAGATGCCGCCGTTCCAGAGGAAGACGCTGGTTCTGATCGGAGCGCAAGGGGTGGGCCGCCGAAGCCTGAAGAACAGGCTGATCGTGCTCAACCCGACCTTCTTCGGCACCACCGTCCCATGTGAGTCCAAACGGCCAGTCCTCACCCTGGAGTGACGTCCCTGAGCCAGACAAAGGAACCGCTCCCACAGTAAAGCAAGAGGACTGATAAGGGCGCATTTCGGCACCACCTCACTGACTCCTTCCCCCTTCCCCCCCTTCCCCCCCCCTCCCAGTCACGTCCAGGCGCCCACGCGAGGAGGAGCGCGACGGCCAGTCGTATCGCTTCGTCACGCGGGTGGAGATGGAGAGCGACATCAAGGCGAGCCGCTACCTGGAGCACGGCGAGTACGACGGGAACCTCTACGGCACCAAAATAGACTCCATCCACGAGGTGGTGGACACGGGCCGGACCTGTATACTGGACGTCAACCCACAGGTCAGAGCCAGAACTGGACCTTCAACATAGGGAAGTAATTACATGAAACACGGCTGTTGGTGTAGAAGTGTGGCAGTTGTAGTGTTTCTCAAGGTAACACGGCTTGTGTAGGTTTATTTTGAACTTGTGGTGCAGTGTAGAGCATTCAAGTCAATCTGAGAGTTGTGATTTTAGTTCTTGGATTGAGCTCTGCTGTTTTTCTTGTACCAAAGTCACTGCAGGTGAAAATAGAGCTGTAAACAGGTTATTGTAAATAGTTCTCTTCTACAGGTCTGCTTACCAAGTAAAAACTAAGCAAGAGAAGCTGGTTGATGGAGATTGATTGACTTGTTTCTTTGGTCCGCAGGCACTGAAGGTTCTGAAAACATCGGAGTTCATGCCGTACGTGGTGTTCATAGCGGCTCCAGAACTGGACACGTTGCGGGCGATGCACAAGGCTGTGGTCGACGCGGGAATCACCACCAAGCTGCTCACGGTCAGTCTCCTGTGGGGCCTCCACCACCCAGGGCTAAAAGTACCTGCCAGTACAGGCACTGCCTCAGAGCTCTGTGAGGAGTCCATGCACATAGTAAATGCCTCCCTCCTCCCCCTTTTCTGTTCTCTCTTTCCCTCCCTCCCTCCCTCCCTCAAAGGACACGGATCTGAAGAAGACGGTGGACGAGAGCGCGAGGATCCAGAGGGCGTACAGCCACTACTTTGACCTCACCATCGAGAACAACAACCTGGACAAGGCCTTTGAGGAGCTGCAGGCGGCTGTAAACCGGTTGTGCACAGATCCACAGTGGGTCCCGGTCAGCTGGGTATACTGAGGTCTGGCACTGGCTCGGACCCGGTCACAGCAGAGGGTTAACCACACCAACCTCATCTGGGGCGCAGCGGGCAGTGATGCAGAGCCACGCTCAGACCACACGCGCTTCAGCTAACCGTATCCCACCAGAGAACCCGCTGTACACTACGCAACTTTTTTTTTTACTCAAACCGAAGGGAAGTGTACTTATTTATTTAAATTTTTATAACTTTTTATGGAACAACTTTCTACTCATATCTACTTGGAAACTAAACGATATCAAACAAAGCAGAGAGCACATTTAGTTTTTTTGGATTTGCTTTTTTTGTATTGCAGTTGTACCAAACAGATGCTGTATTTTGATCTCCTTATTACAAGAAAAGACTACTCAAAACTATTTATTTGAAAAAGGTTAAGAGTGTGGTTTTTCTAGGACAAGTCACTACAGCATGTTTGAGTACAAGGAACCTTTGTCCCCTAATCAAACCGTTTACAGTTTGTCACTACGCTAACGCCACTCTCCTTCTGAGTCTTGATTATTGTTCATTCCCACCCTATCTTATATTAGAATCTCATTAAATCCATATTGTCCCACCCTATGCCAAGCTATATAACCCATAAATCACTTTTGATGTACAATAATCCAAAAAATTGGCAATGTTAGCAAAGAGCTCAAAATATGAAATTCAGATGTTGCCTAAAGCATGTCCATATTTCTTAATTATTTTAGTTTTTTCTTTTGTTTTTGGACTGAACTGATTTATCTGTTCCTTGTGGCATAGCTAAATGAAAGGATCTGATTTAATAATTCTGATATCTGTGGTCTTTAACAAATTACCGCTCCTTTCACAAGGCCATTGCATCTAGTGTACTCTGTGGTTGTATGTGTATCTTTCAGGTTTTCCTGTTCTGTGTGTAGGGTTGTCTCCTGTTGTTGAGGCATACGTTTACCCCAATCATGGAGGCCAAGGAGCCATGTCATTAAATGTCACCCGCACCTATTTCCACCTGATGGACATGCTAACGTTACACACATTAAAATGAAGAGACTTGTATTTTAAGATGTGGGTAGTAATATTGAAATAAATTTACTGGAGGTTTCAGAGAGCGGAGTGCATGTCCCCTTTGCCTGTCGAAAATATTCCTTTAAAATGGTACTGAAATTGGTTTTAAATGTCTATTCTATTGATTGAATATCATTCAATTGCAACTATTTCAACTTTGCTTTAATGGTATCAGTTTTCACATGCTCATTTAACTAGAAGTCACTTCAAGGAAATGGTATGCATTCCCAGATCACTATGTGTATAACGATTGTGAATATGGGGTTTATTTTGAACATGCATATACACACACACCAGGGAGTCCACAGTCCTTAAAGTCACTCGACAGTTGTTAAAATATTCGTCAGACAGACACGAATGCTTAGTGCACATGTGGCAAAATGTTTTTATTTTGTCCAAAATTCTGTGAAATATAAGTGAATTAAATATTTAAAGATTCAGGGTGGAAGAAAGTTTTCTGTCTTCACGTTGCTTAAAAAAGACCAAAGCCAAGACATTAATTTACAGTAAATGCATGTATACTGAAATGAGCAAAATCACTTGGTAAAGCTGAATAAACTGTTGGCTGTTTATAAACCAGTCAACACTATTTAACTTTACCATGTGATTTTGCAAATAAATGTATTATAAATGCAAGTCTTTGGTCTTTTATTAGAAACGGCTGTGGATGTCTTTCCCTGCCCTGAACCAGTTCTCTACTCACCAGTTACCCTAGGCCATTTTTGCCGTGAATCGTGTTCATTTCTTTCATTCATCAAAATGTGTAAACGTTTTCCAGTGAATATCACGATTGCTTAAAACAGTTTTAAATAACTGTCAAAATACAATGCAATTAAGGTGTTGCAACAGCCTTCATTGTTAATGTTTCAACACCTGAATGAAACTAGTTTCTAAAATTTTAGAAAAAGCTTATAAAAGGTAATTGTTCAAGATTTAAAACCATTAAGCTGCACAGGAGTGTTAATGTCAGTATTTGTCCAGCAGGGGGCTCCAGCTGTGTGTCTTCAGGGAGTGGAGACGTATAAAATTATCCAAGTGGAGGAGATGAGGGTGAAAGGAGTGTCTTTGGACAACTGTCAGCACATAGTGCACACACATACAAAACACAACCTCCCAACCTCCCAACCCCCCAACCCCCGGCCACACACACTTATGTGCCCAGGGATGCAAGGCCTCGTACAGTGATGCACATGACGAGGGGGAGACGTTTTGTTTGGGACCCTGTTCCTGCTCGTAGTGTGCTGGCCTCTCTCTGGAGGGTCACCCTGGAGCAGGAGAACAGCTGCTCTGCACTCTTGTAGCCTTTCTCGTCCTCCACCAGCTGGGACAGTGCAGGGTCCTGCAGACTCACCTCCCCACCTGCAGCCAGGCAGTGTACCTGTGAGAACGGAGCACACAGCAGTCAGCCCAAAGCTGCAGTGTAACAGCAGGGCGGAGTTTAACACCGTCTCTCCCATGTCCTGTTGGCTTGCGTATGATTCCAGCAATGTGATGCACTTAGTGCTGTCGACTGGACAAAAAAATAATCATTTTATTACTGTATTCAAAAACGTAAGCGATTTGATTATGAATATACTAGGATACTTGTAGGTGCTTTCTGTTACATGTGTTATGTCCACAAGGGAGTGCAAGGAAAGGTAACAACATTCCACTTAAGGATTTTATGTTACTGAGCTTTTTATTTACAACTGGGGGAAAAAGTAGGTTTCTCGAACAGAAGTGCATGGATTGCTCACGTATTTGTGCTAACTGTACCATGGTTTTCCACCAAGCAAGGTGATTCTTGTCAACTGGTGGCTCTTGCTTTCCATACATTGCCATCTGCTGCAAAATATTAATCCGCTATGGTAATTTTAATTCAAAACCTTATTGGCTAAGCACCGGTGGAAAAGGGTCATTCAGAAGCAAGAGTAAATGTTTGAAACGTGCAACAGTAGACTTCAGCGTGCACCTATGGCAAAAAAATGACATTAAAAATTGTTCATTTGAACACAAAATTTTTTCCGCCTTTGAGTAATATTCAAATTTTGAATCCTAATCTGACCGCCTTGTATTTTATACGACATGGCCATATACAAGCAATGTCTGAAATTACATGGGAAAATGACATTCAGGTCATTTACCATATTTTATACAATTGCATGCATTTCTTAAAATCTTTTGAAATGACATGCCATCAATAGAAACTCACCAGCTGCTGCAGGGCCTGTAGGAACTGAGGACTGCAGGATCCCAAATGAATCAGAGCATCATCGGTCATCTCTAAAAGAGGGGGACACTTGCCGTGTTCAATAGACTGATGGTTTAAGCAGTCAAAATCACCTTCCAGTATTCAAATGAAATTCATCAGTAATCTGGAACATGTTGTTTATCCTCCTCTTTTAAACAATCTCTGGACATCAACTCCCATCAGCACCTTTGCCTGACACTTTCCTTACTGAATTCAATTGATGTAAAGGAAAGCAAGGTGCTCTACAGGGTAATGACCTCACTGGTGTACAGCGGAAAAATTGTGTAAGTGTGATGCGGTCATGTGCATCGGAAAATGAAATTGGCGCAGATGATAAGATATGACTTACGATATAAGATAAGATATAACACTTAAAAATTCTATCCAGTGAAAATTTCCTTCGCTCAATCATTCGGACCAGAGATGGTGTAATGACATTCAGTAACAGTCTCTAATATTAAGTGATGTAGTCTCTGTGGTAGAGCTGCCACAAGTGTTTTGAGATATGATCACGTACCCGCCATGGCGCTGACCAGAAGATGATTAGCATTAAGGACCAGGGAAGAGGGGTGTGGCCCACTGGACTGTCCATCACTCTGGTTCTGGCCCGCCTGCTTGGACTGTAGCACCAGGTCCAGAAAGGCCTGGACTGTCTGCTTCACGGAGGGCAAGTCCTCCAGCTCACTGAGGTCGGGTGTCCCGCCCAAACTCAACTGATCCAGCTAAGAGTGAGAGGGAAAAAGATGGTCAGCTATTCTCAATATCACATGGACATCATCATCAACTAGCATAGCATGACCAGGCCCATTAATTAGTCTCCTGAGTGTATGAGCACACCTGATCCCTCTGCACAGCTTCCTGTCTGCTCATCAGGTCACTTACCGCACTCTCCAGGGCGGTGAGCGTCGCTCTGTCCAACATGATGGTGATCAGGAGCTGGAGCAGCGTGGAACGGGTCGCTGCCGGGAGATCTGCTAACTGCTGGAAGTGAGCCCGCAGCTTCTCCAGTTCTGTCCAAGGGGAGGACAGATCTCCATAACCCTACTGTAACTGCGACCGCATCTCCATGGCTACCGCGTCACATGACCACAGGGGCCTTTTCATTCTCGCCCAGGGGCGCACGACTCCCACATACCACATGCTGAAATGTTTCATTGGGATAAATTTGCACGGCAATAATTCGAATGGAAAGCTCGTTGAGACTTCCAGCCGAGGAATATGAAACACCTGAGGAGCGTGCGCCGTCGGTGGCATTACCGTTCTGTATTACCGCCGTCTCCACACCGCTCACTGGGTGCTGCTCCACACCGCTCACTGTGACCAGCCCATCTACTGCGTCTTTGGCCCCTCTGGGGCTGTCCACTTCAAACCCCCCAAAGGTGTCTGGCTGCAGGCAAAGCTCTGAGCACAAAGGGACCAGGGTAAGATCTCCGTAAAGGGAATGAAACACCCTCACGACATGAGCAGAGCTCATCTTCCCCAGTTTAATGCTGTGTGCCAATGCCGAAGCAGGGTGAGATGGCTCCATCGCTCACCGTACTGTCCGCTGCGTCTGATCTCCAGCTCGATGACGCTGTAGGCTATGACTGTCTGAGGGGGGATCTCCAGGGCGACGTTGCTGTCCTGCTGCACGTTTCCGTTCTCGTTCACCGACACCTGCGGAGAGAAAACGCCTGGGCTTGACCTGAGGAAGACGCCCGTGCTCCTGCTAAACAAACTTATATACAGGGTGTGAAATGAACACCAGCTAAATGCTGTAGAATTTTGATTGTGTCTGGTAAGATTTTTAACCAGGTTGTGCTATACTGAAAAAGGTAATGTGGCTGGTAAAATGTTGAAAATGACTGGTGATTTCTCAAATCCGCAAGCCACTCTGGCCAGTGGGTGAAAAAGTTAATTTCATACCCTGCTTACATATGAACCTCCCTGAGTTGTTTTACTCTGGGACTCCGAGCACAGGCACACACATGTACATTACACACAGCAGGGAGATCATTCAAAGCTCCCCACAGCTGCATGTCAGTCCTAAGCGGTAAGATATTACACATGCTGTAATGTTCTACACCATCGCTTTTGTAGTAAAGCTTGTTGTGCAGGAGCAGACTTGTTTTCCTCCCTGAAATCGGCCGCTGTGTAATGATAGACTAATAGCTGTTACATCGCAAATATTGGCCGACTTAGAGATGCATTATTAATGCAACTCTAATTGACTGCATTAAAAAACATCTCATAAAGCATGTCACTGATAATGACCCTTTTTTGATTTTTAATTAAACGGTTTAGCTAAATCAGTAAAGACAATAAACCTTTGTAGTTGAGAATATTAACTTCTTTCATTTGAATTTAAGCAGTTCTCATTACCCTGCGCCTCACGCACAAATGTGTTTTCTGTTCTCTGATTCAAACATAAAAGGAATGAACATAACAAGCACCTCCACAACAGCGCCCAGTACTTTTATATTATTCTGGATCCTAATCCAGTTTCATTCGCTGAAACGTGGTAATGCATTACCTTTACTACTTAACACACACAACCTGTAGTACTAAACTACACTTGGGCTAAGTGCACTAGAGTGGGAGACACTCCCATCTGTGCTCTAGGGTCGTGCATTTTGATTCATTCTTCGGCTCCCAAGGTTCTCACAAGCATTGTACCAAACTCCAAACTTGTACAGCTAAATAATGACACACTTCAAAGAGACATTACTTGCTCATACATTCGTGCATCAAAATAAATTTCAACGTTATTTTGTGAGCTGAGTATTAATGAGTATGGATACAATTCTGGATAAATTTTTTTTTTGGCGATTAATTTGCAGACTGATCCGAGTGACCTCGTTTGAATATTTATAGACTGGGGTGCATCAGTGCTGTGGCTCCACCTACCTTTATCCTCTTGTTGCTGAATAAGCCGAACCCGGCCGCACAGTCTACCTGCTCCTGAACCTCCTCAGTGACGGAGCACTGCTGGGTCGTCACAATCTTCTCCTTCAGAATCCCAAACACCTCATTCCTCTTCTCCAGGGTCTGATGGACCAGGCAGTGCTCCATGTTTAGGGCCCTGCAAGGCACACCTCAGAGTGATGGGGCGTTTTATAGCTTTTTCCTTCTTATTAACAGATACTTTTCTCTTTTTGGGGTCCCAGACACAAAGCTGCTGGAGCCTTATAGTAACTGTTCTGATCAGGATTATTATTCTTTTTCCTTTTTTAACTGGCTATAACTATATAACGGCTGTCATGTGAAGACTTACTGTGAAGGTTTGTCGGGGTGAGGAGAAACTGCATGCTAAATGAACATACTGCCATTGCCATATTGACCACATGGTGGCACTATAGAAAATAGCAGTCAGACCGAAAAACTGCCATGTTGGAATTTCTACGATTTTGAAGGTTTTGAAAAACACTAAAAAAAAAAATCTACTTCTCATAAAATTAAGGTATGACTGAAGTGAACTTGATATGCACTCTTGATATGCACCTTAGCTAAATTATGAAGATACATTTATTAATCTCCTTCACCAATCATTCTCAATCTCATTTGGGGTCAACAGAAACTGATCCATTCATACAAAACAGCTGAGTGTAGAGAAAGTGTGTGGACACTTTTCTACATGTACTTTGCCCAGCAGTAAACCTTCTCAGCTTGGGAACATTAACGAGTCAGGAAGAGAAAGCTGGTGAGCCAGTCTCGTGACTCATACCACATCCTTCCTCTGGTGTACTATTCAAGAGTACAATCAGTTTCAGTTGTCCCGTCTCTGACATGACCAATGAAATGCCTGAGACCAAATATATTCAAGGTGCATCTTATGAATGTAGCCAACACTATCAAAAAAAGATTTCCAAAGAGTTGCAAAATATGATTTAAACAAACAATCAGACAAACCTCAGGATTCTAGGATCTTATGCATCTTCTTATAACCACTGTGTTCCCCGTCCCCCACCATCAATTATTCTTAATTCCTGGCTAGAACTATTTCCACCAAACAATATAGCCCGTCTGGCCTCCATAACGAGCGCCTTGATTTCACGCTCATTATACGTCCTGATTTCTCTTCTTTGATTTGCGGTCTCCATTCTCCATTTTCCCTGACAATTTTTTTGGAATAACAAGCTGATTTCTATGCATATCAATATTCACAATGGGCGTTCCATAATTGTGGGAATTAACGGGGTGGGATACTAGGCTTGTACAAGATGCAAATTAAATCAGGACATTTTGACCGAACGCACGTTTCTTCTTACGTGTGTACGTAACATTTTAGTGTAGAACCTCTGCAACGTTTCATAAATGAGGCCCCAGGTCTCCTGTAGCTCACCTGTCCTTGGAGTCGTGCAGCAGTTTCTGGACGTCCACCTCCTGCTTCCTCAGGTTGCCAAAGGAGGACTGCAGTTTGGATGAGCCTTTGCCCTCCAAGCTGAGGCCTGACTGTGCTATCCCCTCATCCACCTTCGCCGACACTGTGTCCCTGAAAGTCCCCGCATACTTCAGGAAGTCAGTCTCCACGACAACTGGAAAATCAGACAGTGGTGTACCGTGTGCGATCATCTTCATTGCCATATTTAACAGCACAAATGCACAGGCAGACCACAGGTGTGGAGGGTCTGGTAACCTGCATGTGTACCTGGACATATACATTCAGCCGATGTGTGGAAACGCGCAATTGAGCGTATACCTGACTCCAGAGGTTAACCAGGTGTATTCAGGTGTGTATCTGCGCGTACCTGGGTTGATGGGCTTGTTTCCGAGCAGCACATCGCTCAGGGTGAAGTCAGACGGCAGGTACTTGGGTCGCTGCCAGAACCAGAAGCGCTTGCGCCTGATGATCAGCGACAGGGGAACCAGCTTGTCCGAGTCGTTCAGGCGGGACACTGGGATCAGGCACCCTTCAGGGTCTATCTGCTTGACGAAGTTACTGGTGGCCTTGGCAAACATCTATACGAACATCAGGGAATTTCAAGCAACATAAAGGAAGAGTGTTAGACTGTATGCACTGGAGTCAAGCCAACCAAACAGAGTGAGGGAGAGATTCTGTGACAATGCAGTTACTCACAGTACTGAATTTAATGAATCAATCTCTTTAATTACTTGCCTCGCAAGTGTTGCTTACAGAATCTAGTTAATAAGAAATGAAACCATGATGACCTCAGTCTGTACAGGAAATAAGTATCCTTGGTTTACCTTTGCCAGGATGCACAATGTAATGGGATTAATTTGTAAAGCTACCATTACTGACATGAATATACGTGTAAATGAAATACTCCCCAGCTGCTAAAAAAGAACAAGTGATAACTGAATTAGGGGAGTACGGATTGTAAATGTGAGTGAAAACAGGCTAAAATAATCCTATGTGTTCAACACTGCTACTCTGATTTAAATATTAAGAAATATTTCTGGCAAGCGGAAGTTCTGTTTTTGTGGTCTTTGGTAAAATTCATAAATCACTACTTTTGATATCGAGCATCGTATGGCAGGTGCGCATGAGAAAATATTTAACACTTTCCTTTTAGCTTATTTATTAATATTTATCATATAGAATTTGAACTGTAGGCCCATACCAGCGCTGGAACATTCTTTGTCAATTCAGTAGGGCTACAAACTGCCTCCAGTGTCCCAAAAAACAAACTAGCTCAAACTTCTTTCGCATATAGATCAGTTGGTCATAGTGAACTAATGACATTGCTCCCTGCGACGGGTCATTTGGGGCTGATGGGGCTATGCTGATTGAGCAAATGTGATCAAATGTAATCTACTATTTAGTATCAATGCATTAATAAAAAATTCTATGATCAGTTATCATTTATGTATATTAATGTTTTCAATAAGTGGTTGCATCAGAGAATCAGAGAACGTGCTCCAACAATGTCTTACAATGCCTTCGCTTGTGGGGCGGCTACATTGGGCTAGCCCCACTATTACAATTTTAACTTGACTTGTGCATGGGAAATTTACAATACGCATGCTCAGGGTGTTAACATACTGAATGTGGGAGGCGCAAATTTGATGCCAAGTGGGGCAGACTGCTTGCTGCCCCTTTCTAGCACAATATCAGATTTCATATTTGATTGGCTGTTAGCCAATAACTTGAAAGCCAATAACTTGAAATTTACATCAAGTGACATCAAATGACTTGGTGCCCACCAGCCACAGGATATTGTTATAACCCAAGCATCTGCTAAAAATGACTGTGGCTTCAACATTGAGTGGTTTTCACAGAAAAAGTGGCTAACTGTTCAACCAAGAAGGCTCTCTTCGGTCTTTCATGCCTGTTATTCTGTGACTTGGTCACTTGGTCAACAACTGGGTTTTCAAGATCTGAAACGTTCTAAAAGGATAACAAAACATGAGAGCATGCAGCAAGAGCCATTTGGACAATTGTGTAATTAATTAGGCTTGCTGGGGAGGGCAAACATCACTGCCGAGCTTGACAGCGCACACAAGTGGGCCATTCAGCAGCATAACCAGCAAATGGAGGACAACAGTCACGAGCTTGGGAGGATTATCACATGACTTAAGTTATCTGGAAAATGTGAAGGTGCCCACGACGAGTCAGCAGATTCATTAAACCCTGACATGTTTCATGTCTGGGTTTAATGGGTGACTCAAGGCCCAGTCCAGGCACTATGGCACCCAGCCCCTTTTTAAGAGTACCTCTAGCACTGTCCAAAACGCGCTGCTGGATTGCATGTACGGTGTGTACAGCGGGTGGTTGAGACATCATCTGTAGCAGTGCAGGGAGATGACATGACTGATGTCTCATGTAGATCACAAATGGTCATTGTTCTGTTATAGCCTGACAACAATACAGTGACAGAGCGGTTCTTGGAGTTTGTTGAGGTTAAGGACAAAACAGGACTTGGCCTCTCCAACTCCGTCAAGAGTGTGCTGGAGCCATCAGAAACTGATTGCCCAAACACAGGACAGTGCGGCCGTGATGACTGGAAATGTTTGTGGGTGCAGTGGCTAATGGAAGAAACCTACCCGCATGCACAATTTGTGCAATGCTGCGCCCACCAACTGAGCCTGACCCTCCAGCAATTGTGTGCAAAATTGTGCCAAGAATTAAATCACAGAAAATGTCAATCCTCAGCACACAAAACTTCAACTACAACCAAATTCCGAGTCTGGATACCCACTGAATTGTATGAGTCCCTGGCTTAATCCTTATTTTTTCATATAAAAAAATTCCATATTTGATACCTTTTCACGCTGGCATTTTTCTGCCAATATCCATTCAATGTATTTCCATTCTGTAGTTGCTCCTCTTTATGCTCATTTCTTTGTGCCATCGGGGGTGACAATCCCGCCAAGTATTGATATGTGACGACACACGCAAAGGAACTTGCATGTCGAATGTGGAAAAGCGAGTGCCTAAAATTAGGTTTGATATGTTGCTCAATATCACCGTGTCCGAAGACATTATTGATCGTCTCTAGACAGTCTTCTTTCTCCAAAATACACTACCATCTACTAAGAAAATGAAACACTCAAAGCACATAATGCTAAACCCCCAATCAAACCATTACCGCTCTGTTTAGGGGTGTAGTTTTGCTTTGAATGGAACTGGAATTTGGAGTAGGCCTATGTTATGACCACCACTCACCACAGATGTTGCCAAATCCACCAAAAGGAAAAAATTAAGGATAGAATCTTTGACTTTAATGAGCGAGGCCGTCGATATGCCTGGTGAAGATGTCCATTCTGTAGTCTGTACTCCCCATACTTAAAGCTCATCAAGAATACTACGGTGTCGGTGTATGTTTGTGTCAAACTGAGCTTCCCAAAGCATGCCATGCTTCACGACATGCTTCACTTCATGCTTCGCTTAGATAATCAGCTGCTGGTTTACTTAATGTTCCAAAAATGACATGTAAGCGATCTGGTGAGTTCTGTTGTTATGCCCCAGAGGCTGCACTACCAACTGCTATCCGTCAGGCAACTACTGCACAGTTTAAAGCAACAGCTCAAGACTCATTTTTAAATCTTGCTTTTAACTAGTTTTTCTTATTTCAATTATTTATATCTCTTATGCTTACTATGTTTTTTATCATGGTTTTATTTTATGATGTTTGGAAAGCACTTTGAGCTGCATTTCAAGGTATGAAAAATGCTATATGAATAAAGCCATTATTATTATTACTATTATTATTCATACGTTAATCACTATTAATTATGCATACAGACAGGGAGCTTGTGCCCTGTGAGTTGCTCCTGAATTTCTCTGACTGTACTGTACTTTTATTGTACTGCAACCAACTAAGAGGCGCTGGAAAAGCGCTTACTACTCTACAAATGGTTAATAGTGAAATACTGAAAACTGTGCTGGTCGTCTCGCGGCTTTGCATGCACGCTTGGAAAATAGTAAAACGTGAATTGGTCGCTGGTCTTAAAATACTGCAACAGCAAGTTTGAACGTTAGAGTTCATCAGAGAAGACTTCCATGGACAGCTACTAGTCATTGGTTAGTAACACTTACTAGGTAAGGTTAGCATATACCTTTTACAGCGCATCTGCCAATTTGGCCAAGAGAATGGAAGGCAGACGTAATAGCCAACTGAACACACTCCTGTAACCAAAAAAAAAGAATGCTTGCTAACTACCGCTAGCTATTTTGGTAGCCAGCAAGCTTTTGCAGATTGAAACAATTTGCTTGCCGTAGCCATTCTAAGCAGCTGTGTTTTCAAGATAAAAACGAACACGTTTTGGCTAACTTACATTAGATTAAGTATTACGATAAACTTCCATAGTTTGATTATAAAGCTATCTAGATATGCAGCTAGCGTCAACTAGCTTGCTGGCTGAGAAACATTTCAAGTAGCCTACTAGCTATCTAGGTAGGCTAGTTGCACATTTTCTTACCTCTATGAGATCTTGGTTCTGGCATTAAATTGCCTAAATTTTAGTCGGCAGTGTCTTGTCAATTCACTTTCGGGAAAACGAATTTATACAAAGCGCGAATCCTCCTTGTCTGTGTTACGTGATTGGTGCCCTCACAGAAATAGACGATTTTCATAGCATTTCAGAGCTGCCAATTAAAAAAGAGGCGTGTGCCAAATACTGTAATTTGTGGGTGGAAACAAAGAATTTAGCCTCACCCACTTCATGCCAAGAGCGAAACGTTTGATCCTCGTCTCAAGTCCACAGTTATCTGGATATTGTCATATGGAACTTGTAAGTAGTTTAAAGGTAGCCTACAGTTCAAAAGCAGATGAGTCACTATTTTGTATCTCAGAAATGTGGTTCAATGAAATTCACTGGATATAACTGAAGAGATTGAAGAAGAGAGGCCACCTTAAAGTCTCTTTTTTTCCATCTCCATATATCAAATCAAAATTTATTTATATAGCGCATTTCACAAACAACTGTCACAATACACTTCACAGAAAACCCTGGCCTATATGCTGTATGTGTTGTTGGGTTTTTTTCAGTAATAAACATGTGTTATTACTGAAGCCCCATGCATAACCTTTCAAGATCCTCAATCTTCTTAGGTTTTTTCTTATGGAATGCTGTCTTCAACAGGTTTTTGATAGGGTTTATGTTTACTCTCAAACTTGGTGGTGGGTCATTGATGAATTCCACTGAGTACCAGGACATTTTAGCCAAAAACCTGGTTGATTTTGCCAGAAGACTGAGACTTGGCCACAGGCATACATCGCAGTCAACACAGAAATGGTTTTGTGAAAACAAAATCAAAGGCCACCTCAATATAGGCGTGAGGTGCTATTTCTTATATATACAGTATATCTGTCTTTTTTATGCAATACAAATACAGACAGTGGATATGACCAAAAAGTTACATTTTGATCCCATCTGACCATAGCACCCATTTCCCAACATATCAAAGTCCAATGACTCTTGAATTTCTTAGTTGCTCACAGTAAGGGCTTTCTTCATGCAAACTTTCAAAAGAGCATGTTGGTATGGAGGTGGTGTTTCATGGTTCATTTTGAGACTTGATGACCCCAAGATGCAACCAAACTGCAGTTTTTGAACTGTGACCCTTGGGTTCTTCTTTGACTCCCTCGCCATCTTCCTACTTTTTTGTGAGGACAAAATACACATACATATTTTTCCAGAAAAGTTTGTAACTCTTCTGTATATTTAACTTTTTGTCTAAACAGTGCTTAGTGGTATGTTTAACAGTTTAAGTATTTTTGTACCTATTAACTGATTTTTGTAGCTCAACAACTGTCTTTTTTGGTTTGACTGATAGATGACAAGGGGATTGTCCATGTGTTACTCTAATGTGTATACCTTAGTGAAATGGGAAGTTATAAAACTGCAATTAACTTAAATAATTAGATTCTTATTGCAGATTTAGCCTTCTTTGATTTTGTTTAAAATAATCTTTAAGGGTGCCAATAATTTGACACCTATGTCATAGAAGAAAAAACCAGTATTGCTCAAAAAAACAAGTTTTTAGAGAATAATTGTATTAGAATAAAAGCATATACTGTAGCTAGACATATGTTTGAGCATAAAATATAGCTCATTATCTGTGTTGTTTATTTTTTACCTGTCTTTTTTCCTAATTTTTTAAAAGTTTTTTTTAGTTTTTGCCAATAATTATTGACCTGACCGTATATACAGTATAACCTGTCACCCCTTTACATAAGCACCTATTATGATTAGCATCAAACTTTATGCACTTGCTGTTCAGCCTGCAGCAGCTCCAATCTATAGCATTCCCTAAATAAAGGTTTGAAGTGGGATAGAGGCCAGTAGATTACAAAATGTAAGATTCCTGGCAAAACCAGACTGGTACCCGATAAGGGGTTGGTGGTGCAGTTAGAAGCGCTCTTCCTTCAGGGCCCAAAAGCACAAAACAATGTCCAGGAGCAAAAATGACGAGCATTACATTTACAAAATACTTAGATCTTTCAAATGCAGATCAGTATTACTTCATCCATAAAAAATAACGGGTTGTCATGACCAGCATTTGCAGCCTCAATAATTGTTAGTGGATGATTGCAGCCATTCAGAGAAAGGTAAAGGTGTCTTGGAGATCACATCACGTATTTCACATCACGTATTATGTCACTTGATACTCTTAAAGCACAATATTACACCAGCACTTAAACTATATCTTTATCTCCCTCCCTCCCTCAAGCAAACACTACATATCCAGTAATAAATGAGTGCTGGGAAGTGTTTTCAGTGCTTTGAAAATTTAGGAAGCTTCAGTTACAAGCTATGAGCTCTTAAATAACTAGAATACAATCTGCTCTACTAAATACACTTCATAGTTTCTGAAAAAGTCTAGTCTTGCTACCACTCCACTCTGGACCGTAGTATATCAGTCAATAACTATGCTTTGATTGAGAAACCGAGTTTAAAACTAGAAAACTGCAGGACATTTTCCAATTGTGGAACGTTAAACTTATGAGCAAAGTACATCACCAGTATCAATATAAATATATAAGGTGCAGTATGAACATTATTGAAACAACCCTAAATGTAGAGCAACTGATGTTTGTTAGTTTAATGAATAATTTTTGTACATCTATATGTCATGAGGGAGACAATTCCATGTGATACTGAACAGCCAATATCATAAGTTTATTGGATAACTACAGGGTGTGGTAAACACGTTTGCCACACCCTAGTAGAAAGGAATCACTGCTGTAACAACCCTTGGGTCTTTATATGATTTAAGTAGTCTATGTTATCTATATTGTACATCAGTAGAGTCACTCAAAGAGCATGGCCATTATTATTCAGATAGCATGATAAACAGAACATAGGTCAAACGTGTACGACACACACACATTTTGACATACATACGTTAGGAGTATAGTAAAAAAAAAAACAATCCAAGTCCAATTTTGATGCTTGCAGAAAATTCAACAAAGATCCTGGACTCTTAAATGATGCAAGATATGAATGTTCCTTAAGAATTTTCAAAGATCACTCATGTTCCACGTTCTGCATATAAATTCAAATAGTACATATATTATTTAATAAAAGAAATTTAAGGTTTTATCCCGGTGAAAACCAGGTTCATCCTTAAACCAGGATTAAAACGTGGTATCCTATATGTAACTGGTAAGGCATCGGACAGGTGCTGAATCTTCGCAATGTGGTACATACACAATTCAGTGTCAGCATCGTTTCTATGCCATTTAACATGGGAGGTAGAAAATATCAGGCGATAAGACAGTATCATACAATGTGCAGTTTAACTTGTGAAGACAACCAGGTTTTAGTGTGGACCAGCAGTTTAGGGAGGAGGAGTCATGCCCCCCACTGTACCGACGTGACGCTTGAGTCCACTTCTCCGTGTGCTACGTTCAGTGCACAGTGAAAGTAATGATGTCAGGCAGAGCCCAGCTTGCATATTTTTCTTGACATTCAGGACACGTTTGCATACAAATGCTACACAATTCCCATAAGCACTTGGCATTAAGGCCTTAAACAGGACGAGCTGCGGGAGAAACAGACTACTATGGAGAGCAACGGGGCAATGGAGCTGCGCAAGGTGCACAGGGTGCACGGAGCGAGCGGACGAGTCTGTCGGAGGGCGGGGCGGCGGGTCTCGGGAACCGGGCACCGTGCCAATGGAAGCAGGTGGGCTGCAGACTGGTCTCTGCCTGACCGGGTCACCACAGCACAGGGCAGTCCAAGTTGGTGAAGCCCGGGTCCTTCCTCAAGTCCCAGTAGGAGTTGTTGCTCACCCAGGTGTCATCCTTTGACTTCCTGCACACAAGGGAAATGCACACAGGGTTAGACCCGCAATTCTATAGTCAAAGACAATTGGAAAGGAACATTCTGGGCTCACACAAAATCACTCTGCTCATGGCCCATTGCACTAAGGGGGTGGAGATGCGCTGTGTGTTTGTCTGTGAAGGGGGTGGTTTCATACTTGAAGAATCGGGGTTGGTGTGTCATGCTGTTCTCCTCCAGGACTCTCCTCCTTTCTCTCTGGAGTTGCTCGATCCTCTGCTTCTGCACCTCCGCCGACTCCACATTGCCCTCCTCCAGTAATCTGGAGGAGAGGAAGAGGGAGATGTGCAGCGTGCTGTGATGAGTCCGGCCTCAAATTACATCCGTCTTCACTGATGTCATCCCCTCGAAACGGAAGGCGTAGTCTGATCTCACCGGCTCCCCCCTCCCGGTGATGTCACAGATGGCCAAGCTTTACACTTGACTCATCAAAGTTTAATTAAACATACATGGAGGGGTGCGATGTAATGGTTAGGAAACCGGGCTCATGGCCAGGAGGTCTAGAAACAAAGTAACCCTGAAACTTTCAGAGCATGTGATTGTCCCTGATGTGTTATTTCTCCTGTGATTATATTGTAATTGCAAACAAAAAAGCCTACTGGGAGGAGAGAAAGGTCATATACACTGTTCTTTGTTTAGAGATGTGACATTCTGTGTGTGTGTGTGTGTGTGTGTGTGTGTAACGCGAGTAACAATGGCTAAGCCTCAGGTTGTAGTTCACTTATATAGAAGAGACTGAACAGACACCATAAGGGTGAGCTGTGGCATTAGGCGATTTGCTTTAAAATGGATGTGCATTATGATATCAGAAGTTTGGTTCTTTAAGGTTAGGTACTGACATGTTTATGACACCAATATGTTAAGATTCACTGGGTGAAGGGGAGAGCAGTGGAGGCCCTTATCTGCCAGTGTCATGTGACATGACCTTAAAAACCACGTCAAGAGAAAGTGTAGCTGTACACAATAACAGCACGTTCCAACTATTTAACACCAAAATAAACACAAACATTCACAGCCTACAGACCACAAGCAATCACCCCAGGACTTTGAGCTAATTACTCAACCCTAGTATGTGGCACAGGTGAGATTGTGTGTGTGTATGCATGTGCCGATAAGGTCGTTTTAAATATTTGTTTGGGTGTTTGACAGAAATGTTGTGGTCGGGTGTTGTAAATGTCCTTTGTGGGTATTTTGACTATACAAAGGGCAATGATGATTACTCTGAGGCTGTATGAACTGTAATTTAGTTAACCGCTTACCTAGCACCGGCCCATATGTGGTTTAGTTTACTTGCAGTCATTGTGTTTTTTTACGATGGAATTTTAAAATAATCTGGTCAAACAATACAACATTAAAACTCATGATTCTATCTCTATAAACTATTTTATGAAACTTACTCCACTGTGTTTGAGCTTCTGTTACTTTATTTCAGTAATACTTTATTTAAATACTTTATTGTTTCAATACAGTAATTCTGACTCTTGGAAAACAAACTCCCAAGGGTTACCTTACAGAAGAGACCAGGATTATGCCTGTTGTCAAAGAGGTTCAAGAACAGAAACCCATTTATTTTTGGGCTTGTGTTCAAAAAAGGTTGTGCTAGAGAAGGGGTTAAGGGTGTGTACTCATGGATTACTCTGTGTTAAGTGTATACCCATGGATTCCTCTGATGTTGTGTTAATGTACTCCAGCTAAGGCCGTGTACACATGGAGACCATTCCTCACCTCTGGTCCAGTCTCAGCCGGGTGTCAGTAGGGGGCAGTAGCGGCTTCTCTGCTGGATCCAACTCATTAAGCTCAATGGCAAACTTGGTAAAACCATAGTACTGCTCATGATCTGCAGGCATTGAATCTGAACACAAAGGAGCATAGATTTACTGCATGTATGTACACAGTAGGCTATCACATGTACACACACACACACTATACCTCTTAAATTCTTGAAAATATGCATACAACATTTTAAACAAATTAAAATGATAATAATACAATTATTTTATTATTGAGAGGGAGACAATAATAAATGATGTAGACTACAGAACTTGAGAATCATGAAATAATATATAATCAATGACTGCAGTATCACACAAATAAAGCAATGCACCCTTGACAGTGCACTGGGTGGGTGTGTCTTGCAGAGTTGACTGACATCACCAGTAGCCACTCACTTGTTCTCCAGATGCACGTAGCAGAGGGCGGGTCCCCACAGTACATTCCCTCGTGCCACTTCCCAAACAGTGTTTGAATGACCTTCCCCTTCTGGTCAGTGATCACGCCTTCCACTTCATTCACACTCGAGTTCCAGTACTTTGCCTGCAGCGCATAGACAGTAAACACAGTCATCCTCATGTCATTGAGAGATTCATAATGCCTCTGTATACTTTTGTAAGCATAATCGGTCAAGCTGGTACATACCATTTCAGATAAGGGTTTTATTTTTGTTATGGTTTTGGAAATTCTATATCATTCTTGAAGCATTGCAAATGACATAATGTGAAGTGTGTCTGTATTTGCATGATATGATGGCAGTGTAATATATTGATTAGGCCTGGAATTAGAACCTAAACAGTGAAGTTCCAGTTAACTGGGTACACTTTTCAGTAATATACCTACCCTACACTGTTTAAATTAAAATCAACGGTATAAACAAATAATATGTCGGACGTGAGCTATGTACATCACCCTGGATATATATTATTTAAGTAAATAAAGAATAAAATATGATACAAGGGGCTTTGAAATATGGGTCATATTAAAGTGAATTCCTATGACAATATATAGGCCGTGTAGCGTTCCATGTTTGTTTCTTTTCCATGAATAATTAAATAATCAGCATATGCATGAAAACACAAGATGACCTTAATAGAGGCTGTGTTGATTTCCTGTGGAATGACTCACACCTTACAGATGCCACTGCATCGCACGCCTTCCCGAAGCTTCAGCGCCTCACAATAACATTGTCCAGCAGATGGCACTGTTGAGGTACTAAATCACTGACTTGACCTTGGTGAATAAGTTTGAAGGAATCCACAAAGAAAGTTCATGACAATTACCTTATGCACTGGAATTTAACTACTTCCAGGAAGTGTTCAAGCACACCAGACCCTACTGTACAGAATACAGCAGAGCATGAAAATATACTGTATTCCATACACTTTTAAAAAACAGGTTAAATATCCCTGATTTAGCAGAGTTTGGATTGCCTAAACCAATATGGGGCTGTAAGGTGAGAGTACAGACAAGCACAAGCTCTCCTCCGAGGTGCGTTCTGCTAACCGCGCGCTCAACAGCAGTCAGTACATTAGAGGAGAACACATGTGCAGCTGGAGCAGGTAAACTGCAGGTTCCCAAAAGTCCTCGCCACTCTTAGGCTATGAAATGGACAATCCTTCAGACTTTTTCCATGGAATACTACTATTATTACACTGAACCCCAGAGTTTCGGCAGGACAAGCCATCCAGCAGCCCAGTGTATCGTGCGTGCTTGAAAGGAACAGGGTCCCACTTCCCTGTGAGAGCCGTCCTCAACACAATGCCACAGTAGGAAATAACAGAAGCTACTTCAATTTTCTTTAGGGACCGTTGTGTACAGCATGCAGAAAGAGACAGAGAGAGTGACTACTCTGCTCTAATCCAAGCCATGGATGGTGCCGCTTCTCGCACAAAAAACAAAGAGAGGAGGAACTGCACACTACGGTGCCCGTTTACCAAGGGTTTCATCCTGAAATCTGTTTTTAAACAGGTCTCTTCACCAACCGCTATGCATGCGGAAGACACGGAAGATCTTCACTAAAGTGACCCATCAAGATCACATTGGAGGGTGGACTGCACTCGCCTTGACAAAGGTGACCTTGCACTGACAGACGTCACTGCTGCTGTTCTTGATGGAGATCTCGCCGTAGTGCTCGATCCACCGCTGGCCACTCAGGATGTTGTGGATGCATGAGGTGACCTTGTTCCACTCGTAGTGGTCCCCAAACCTAGATGGGGTAGATTCGGAGCGAGAGGGAGAGAAGAGCTTGGTCACAGTCAGATCCAGACTTCACCAGTGTCAGAGTGAGTCACAGGCCAGAAGGTGAGAAGCAGTCAGACTTGATGGAAGAGAGGAAGTGATGGACAGTCAGTCAAGGGTGAAAAAGTGTCAGTCAAGGTTGCGGTTTGCGGGTGAGGAAGAGTGCGGCGTGTAGGAGTGAAGATGTGAGTTAGAGCCATGTGTGAGGAAGAGGAAGTGTGAGTAAGAAGCATCCACCATTATGGTGAGAGTCCTTTCAAAGACACAGTACACATACAAGACCTGCTTGCTTTCTGACCTGGAAGTAGCAGACTGAGAGTAAAATACACCCATGAAATCTTGGTGACATACAATCTGGGTTAAATGGAGGGACTGGGGCTAAAGGCGAGCTGCCAGAGACATTCATACTGTACACTGTGACCTTTCAGCAATGCTGAATCAGCTCAGAGCCACACTTTTACATAAACACCAGCCTGCTTGTGGGAGACTTCAGACTCATCAGGGTCTGATACTGCAATAGGCCTCTTCTTCAAACAGCTCTCCAGTAAACATGTCTACTGACACAAACATGGGCTGTGCATGTGATAGGGAGCACTGTAAACATGGGCCACGTGGGCAAAACCCCCCAGCTTCTGAGTAGACAGACAGACAGACAGACAGTCAGAGAGAGAAAGACTCACCCTGGCAAAAGCACATGGGTTGTGCCAATGGGGACAATCTCCATGGACTTCCCCCAGAACTTGTTCTTCCACCGCATGTCTGAAACGAGCGATAGCACTGTGAGCACATGCAGTGAAGGCCCTGCTCCAGACGCCACAGCTACAGTGATGTCACACGGCACACCCGAGACGTGACCTGAATCACAGAGAGCTGAACTCACAGAAGGCGAGTGAGAAACAGGATCAGCGTATCTTACCTTGCCAGAAGCTGAAATTGCTGGACTCTGCGTGACATGCCGATATAGGGGGGTGATGGCTGACCTGAGAACAGTCAGAGAAAAGCAAAGCGTGCATTCAGATGTGTAAATGCTGTGGTTGCACGTTCAGAAAATCAAACAGACACACTCAAAGGATTGTTTACGACAAACATCTATAATATTCAAATATTCTAAATAATGTCATATAAAAATACTCAAAGAATGCTTTTTGTACAACTACAACATTTATACGTTCAAAAAATCAAACTGAAGAACACAAACAATTGTTACCATAAATATAATATTCACGTACTCAAAATGCAATATAAAACAATACTCAAAGCATGCTTCATTATCATTTGCAATACACATAAAAAACATATCACCTCAATATAATAACGAATGAATTATACAAAGAATGTATTATAATGAGTCTTAAAATAAAGCTACCTTATGTATACGTATACCAGCAGGGAACTGAAAGACATTCATCAGCAACGAGCTGAAGTGAAAACATGTGGGTCGTCATGAGAACTCTGATTACACCTTTACGTAATGCGCCAACACTTCAGTCAAATGGCGAATGGACGTGAAAGAGAGGGCAGAGATAAAATATCAAGGGCACTGAATGTGGAACTGGGTTATCAGCCCGCTTTGTAGATGAAGTGCCCGACCTTCAACAGACCGCTCGCTGCGCGATTGTCAGGAGCCCTTTTCATTATCAAAATAAATACCTGGCATGTTCAGAGGCTGTGCGCCTTTCACAACTGATTCAAATAGCCTTTCGTTTCAATAAAATCCTCTCTGTTTCTGCGGTTCGTAATTATGTTGCTCGAGAGAACGCATGTTTTTATGGTGACCTGTGCTGACGCCCCCACAGATGACTGGTTGAATTCTGCCTGTGCTACAGCAGACTGGCTACATCATCCGATGAGCGGGGGTTTGAGTTTGCAGTTTTGCTCCACCCCATGGTGTAAGAGTCGATTAGGTGCCTAAAGTCTGCCTGCTCCAGCTGAGCAAGTGTAGCCTACTTCACTGATAGCGACTATGCAGCTCAGCGAGTAGAGTATTTTATGAAGAAAACTGCAGTGAAGGGATGGGCCTACTAAAACAATAGGCTATTCCAAATAGCGAGAGAAAAACTAAGGCAAAAAACTGGTTAAAAAAATGTATATTTGGTGCAGAGGATTCATACTTGTTCGGCAATGAAGCGAAATCCCTTGTCCGTGCGGTCACATTCATACGTCTCTCCAAGGACCGGGTTAAAGGGCTTCCCACCAGCTCGGTAGTAACTGGACGCATACCCCGAGACTGCGAATGTGGCGATGTATGCCTGCAGACAGACCAAATTCATTATCATAATAACCCTTTAGTCTAAGACTTTCATATAAATAGCACCTTTAGCTGGCCTGTGAAAAATCTGTTTCCTACAATCTTTTACTAAAAGCCTTTAGTTTGTCAAACTTGAGGTGTAGATTAGATAAAACTGTTTTATGGGGAAACCCATCAAGTTAATAGCCCCCAAAAAGCAGATTTTAAACATGTAAAAATCAGACATATAATTTAAAAAAATAAATAAAACACTTCTCTGGATGTTATTTACTCAGTAAAACAGCCCAGACCCATTTTACCTGTCCCACTATTTCCTGCTTCATGCATTAAAACAGGAGGTCTAATAAACACTAAAAGGCGCTTTATCTGATGGAGGCACTTAGATGAACTGGGATAGATACAGTAGAAAGGAGACACCAGTTTCTAAAGTTGTGTAAGTCTATCTAGAGTCAGCGCTGTGTTTCCACGCTTCTCTTTTTCAGTACAAACAAATGGCTCCTGACCCAGCTGGAATGGCTCTAATCAGATTATATGGAGGAAGCTGAACTGAACATTCGATTCTTTCCTGTCATATAGCTTTTACTCTCCGTTATGTCTTAACCGTTTAGAAGAACCATCAGCTGTGGAGTAATGGATACGAGAGTGCCTTTGCATTTAAGGCATTGTAGATGCTTGTTTCAGTAGCCACACCACCCAGACTCCCTCCTGCCCAATAGATAACATTACACAGGGCTGCACTTGCTTGGTATTTGGATGGGAGAAGAATAAGTTGCTGTTGGAAGTCGCTATTGGTGTGCCAGTAGGGGGCAGTATTCCCTGTGGATCCAGCCAAAAACACAAACACAATGCCCCATTACAGTGAAAGGGATACTGTACGAAATGGTGTCTTTCGGGTTGAGATAATAGACAGAGGTCCTGACTCAATATGGTCTTTGGCAACCTCTGGCATTTATTGCGAAGAGCAGGACATTCCCAATCCGGATCTCTCAATCTGGCCATATAAATATCATTCTTTAAGCTGATGTGTAGTGAGCATTCTGTTAAAAAAAAATGGTTGGCATGCATCTTCCAGGTAGGTGTTACACATAGCTGGTGCCCAATATAAGGTTTCATGCATTGTAAGCACTTATAAGATTGTGAAAGGTATAATATAATAGTGTGCGCAGTTAACATTTTTGGGATGATGTCTGCTGTGTGACTATGCAGGGCAGGTGGCCCACATGATACATCCTCCGTCACGCGACTTTGAGCATCTGTGTCGGCGGATACCAGTATGGCGTCGGGGGAATTCATGTTGATTGATGAGTGAGGCTGATGCGGTGTAAGACAGGAGAAAGCTCATTTCATTAGTTTCACATTGAATTACTGCACTGCTGTGCCTCACGCCACAGATCACGGAGACAATATATACACACGTTCCTTAACTCAACGCTCAATTCACTGCTCTTGCGTACATACAAACATGACCATCACCTCCATTTTGTACTCATGAAGCAAGAGGCAAATTACCAGCATACTTAACACACAGTACATAACACACAATAGTGAAAATATTGCAATAGTCAATAGAATCACACCGATTACACCATGAGGAAGATTATTACGGGGCTGGGTGCTCGATCAATCAGCCAATCAATAGAATTTTAGTTTTTTATAATTAAACAAACAGTTAAAAAATTTGCAACATATGAACCCAACGCAATTCAGGCAGTTATATGCAGATGTGCATGTGTGTGCATGTAACTGTGTGCGTGTTTGTGAGTGTGTGTGTGTGTGTGTGTGTGTGTGTGTGTGTGTGTGTTTGAGCACTCTGTGCAGTTAAATCCCTCACCATCCTCTCGAAGGGGTCCTGTGTGGTGGCGGCCCGGTCCAGAAGCTCGCTGTACTCCAGCTCCTCACACAGTCTCTGCAGCGTGTTGATTGGCTCATTCAGCTGCACAGGCATGGCCACCTTGGACAGGTCCTTCCCAATGTTGTTCTTCAGTATGTTCCACAGACTGATGCTGTTGGTGTTGGGGCTGGGGGCAGGCAGGCATGGCCTGCGCCTCCTCTGGAGGGCGCCATTCTCCACATACCCTGGGATGCAAAATATGAGCACATGGGGAACGTTACAGACCATGTTCCATTTGCCAAAATGGAGACACACACGAAAGGAATAATGTACGTAGAGTTGCAGCAAACAAGAGCCATGGGCCTGGGGGACTCAGCGCTGGTGTACAACACACCTGAGTTGGCTCTGTCACTCTCCGCCTCATTGCTGAAGTTGTCCATAGAGATGTTGTCACTGATGTCACTGATGTATGAGTCATCGTCAGAGGCCTGGAACACATGAGAAGTAATTACAAGTGTTGGGCTTCCTGACAGGTAGAACACACTGTTCAACACTGCCCACTCCCTCACCAGGAGAACCCAAATGCTGACAAATCCCATTCACCTGCCTACAAGCACTGTGAGAGTCTGAGAGAGAGAGTGTGTGTGTGTGTGTGTGTGTGTGTGTGTGTTTGGGTGAGAGAGAGAGTGGGGATGGGCTGCCAGTCCTATGGGTCTTTGTAAAGAATGCTGCCAAATTTACACCTCAGTGTATGAGGGTATTTTTAGACGGCAATTAGCACAATTTTCACATTTCTTCTGCTGGAGTTGGTTTGAACAATTTGTGGTGGAGAGGAGGAGAGGCAGCTGGAGTGATGTTTTCACCGGGAGAAGAGATGTGAATAAATGCGTCCTGTTAGTATCACTTGAGGGAATTATGTGTTCTGCCAACAGCCTCTTGCCAATGCTGTAATGATTATACCATATACACAGGGTGCTGTGTCCAGATTAAAGTCTGTCTTAACCATTTATTACAGGACATTAAAAGGCAAAACAACACAAAGGCCAGAGCACTGGAAAGGGCTGGATACATAGGCTGTATTAGGATCCAATTTTACACACTCCCTTCCCTTGCTCACTTCCCTCGAGGGAGCTACTTTGTGATGCAATTTGCTACATGCAGCAAGCAAACTTAAAAGGTGCTCTGCAAGGGAGGATTGACGAGAAACAAACAAAAACGGAACTGAACCGCCCTCGCAACATTTCTGAATGCAGCACCTTAGAGTTGAAATGTGACCGCCACATAGTTCTGTGGTGACCGCCCACTTTTTCCATGTGGAGCATTGCATTGTGGGATTCCCTTCTTGCTCAAAGCTTGCATTTTATACCCTTGGTGAAAAGGAGGATAAATGAGAAAGCAAGGGAATATAATTACTCCCTCCTCTTTCTTAAATTGGATCAGAATCACACTTGGTGTGGCTGCCATATATCATCCTGGCATTTTGGGGATTCCCCCCTTGAAGCAAGGGAAGGGAAGGTCAGGAAAAAAGCATAAACATCGGATTCAAACGCAGCCATAGACATGATTTCAGCATTTCACCTCGTTCTCAGAGGAACTGGCCGTCAGCAAGACCTCCTGTGCGTCGAAGAACTCCGACAGTGACGTGATGGAAGCTCTGCTCTCATTGGATGCCTGATGGACAAGGGGGCGGGACCCATCTGTGGAGTCTTGATTCTAATAGGAAGCACAAAATCACGTTGACAGCAGCCAAATTTTGCATCAACAAGATGTCAAAACAGACACAAATACAGTAATGCTACTAATAATAAACCTTGATACTAATGGAAGAGATTTAAATAGGAAGTAAATTAAGGTATTGCCAGCAAACTGTTTAGGGAAAGGATGATATTTTAAAACACAAAGTGCACAAATGATACTGAAATGATTTCATGAAAAGGGTGAAGGCAGGAAGGGAATGCAGGTCATAAAACCACAAGATGTGCTGATCCCGCCTCAGATGAATCAACGGATTCAGAAATATCACACATTTACATCAAAACACATTTATAGAAGTGTTCTTTACTCATTATAATCATCACATAAATAGACAACGGTAGAGGACTGTAATGCATATTATATTTTGTGTATACCAAATATTGACCTCATGCAAGCTAACAAATCTTATACAAGACATTTAACAGCAGAGACCTGGCAAGAAGGTTCAGGCAAATATTCATAGACTCACGATGGGCTTGAATAGTGAAATAATCAGTAGGATTTATGTCCACAGTCCACACAGCCACAATAGTGATGACAGAATGAGACTTAGGCAATGGACATAACTAGCAGTCCACAATTATCCAACAACAGTCTTTTTAGACCATAGACATTCATGAGCAACAGCCCCAGCAATATGTTATAGGCTTGGAACGAATATCATATGGTCTATAATTATAGAAATTATTATTTAACAAAGCATTAAAGCAAATGGTACTGCACACAGTGTTCTCAAACACCATCCATTAGGAGAACTGCTGTGTCTGTAGAAGGACTTGATGACCTCTCACTATGCAATTGTGAAGAGGCCGTTCAATGAAGCCGTCTGTAACTATGAAGCACTTACTGCCATCCATCATTACACAGGCCAAATTGCAAAACTTATATCAAAGCTCATAACCAACACATTCTGTGAGGATTGTAACTATGCCAGATAAGGTACGGTACAGTACCATGGTGAAATGTACACTCGCTGTGTACTGTATCTAGGATTCAAAATCAAACCAATAGTACACAACACACTGAATGTATAAGGACACACTGTCTTCATTTCTCAATAGCGTGCGGGATATTGAAAAATGAGGAAAAACGTAATGCAGAGCAGAGGCTATAAAATCAAGCTGAGAAAAGTGCACTTATTCAGAAGGTGGAGGATGCAGGCACTAAATCAAGGAAGGAGCTGACTAGGGGGGTGAAGGGAGCCTCTTTTCTATTTTAATGAGGGTGGAATCACAGGCGTGGCAGTGGGAGGTGGGTTGGGGGAGGTTCACGGGACCACCACTGACAATGAAGGGGAACGCAAGCATGCAATTCCCACACCAACCTGCAGGGGGGATGTGCTGAGATTAATAACAACAGTGGGCTCTACGATGCACGACTCAGCGTGAATCTTGGAAAGACGCTCCCTCAGTTCTGAGTTTTGGGCTATGGCCTGCAAGAGTAATAAGCGTTCAGCACAAAACCGTCGTATCAGACAGAATCATCACACTTGCAAGACCACTCCACTAGGGTGTGTATTTTTCTTCAAGTCTTAAGAGTTTAAATGTGACATTATTTCAATATTTCATACTATTTTCAATTTCCCTTTGATTAAGTATTGAGTTAAATTAAATTAAGTTGAGTTAAGTTCTTTAAGTATTGCGAAAAATGTTGAACAGTCACTATTTGAAAGCCAAACATAAGAATCCAAATTATCCAACGTGTAAAATACACCCCACATAGTTATGCAGCCATAATAATACTACTGATCTAGAAAGTACACGTAGCATCCTACTTGTACAAAACAACAGCCATTAAAAATGGATAACGTAACAGAAGCAACATCTTCAGGTAAGTCTTTGCAAATGAGAGTAATTCTACACTAAAATACTTTTCAATACTTCATGCAAAATGTGACTGAACACATGGATTTTACTACCCGCAAATACTAAACGGCAAAACAATCAACTGGAAAGAAAGATCAGAAATCGAAACCCTCCAGGCTGTCATCGAAAAAAAGGCCATTAAGGAGAAAACAATGCAAGCTAATACAATGGATTCATTACCTCAGTACCATCTCCCCTCATAACTTCAACAATGTTTTACATTTTTCCCGTTTGCTATGAATCCCCTGGCACATGTGTACCTACATACATGCGGGTTCATTTACATGTATTTTTACTCATACACAGTAAGCTCCATATCCTGTAATACTGCTATATGCACATGGTTTAATTATATGCATGTGTGGGTTGTGAGACACAGTCTATTAATTGTATATCAATATGTGTTTTATTGTCCTGCAAGTCTGTAACAATATTCATTATGTATTATGTGTATGGTATAGATGGTATATTGAGCTTGTGACTTTCACGCCATTGTATCTGTATTTGTAATATTCACTAAAGCATGTGATGTAAATGAATTGACTGTGCACAGATCTTATATAGTTCTCGACCCTTTATTTAATTTTCTCTGAGCTATCCACTGTCCTCTTCCTTCCTCACACCCTCCAGTTTTTATTGTGTCAGCTAATCACCTTGCTGGACTTTCAAAAGGTGGACGTGCAGCTCAGACAGAGAGGCACTCATCACTTCCCATTGAAGACTGTGCTGCTAAAAAGCCGTCACTGCACGTAGTTACAACAAGTATCGTTTCCTCATTGTCTGCCTGTTCAGAATGCTTATTGCGCAGTATTTTGTCAGGCATAGCGCCAGTCTGCAATAGACAGGCGGCGTATTTGTTTCGCTTAACCTTTTAATATAAAGAAATACTGTGCGGTCAGGAACGCGGTGTAAAAGGAGGGTCATGGGAAAATGCCTGCAGAGAAGTGGCAGGGAGCCGATTGCACCCTGTCCGTAAGCGTTCTCTGATGACGCCCCCCTACAGGCCGTGTCACCGGGGCGCAGTGACAGCTCCAGCTGGAGATATCCCTTTTTACTGCTTTGTCTTCATCCCAGCGCTGCTCATTTCAGCTTAAATGTGTCACCTTAAGTATTTGAGACGGCCATTTTTTGGAGCGGAGCCGGTCGCATCGGATCCAACGGGAAGACACACAGAAGAGACGGGGTTCTCTAATAAGGCTCTTAATTATGAAGGGAGCCCTGGCCTGTGTAGTGGCGGTCTTCTCACACAGACTCACACAGCACAGAGGACAAGGGAAGCTGCCACCAAGCTGCGACCGCAAGCCACCAGCAGCACCCAGCGCCGGCCAGCTGGTTTCTTTCTACTGTGATTTCACCACTTTGCTACAAAACAGATTGAGAAAACAGGCGCTCTTTGAAATGCGGCGATCTTCTCTGCTTCAGATGTTCACAAGGACATTCCACCTATTCACAGTGTAGCCACACTATCCAGAGAGATCGATGGGAGAAGTCCTGTTAAAACAGCACGACAAACTGAGAACCCATAATCCATAATCCTGTGGTCTGTGGGCTGAAACCTCCAGTCTTGGAAGACCAGAGTCTGCTGGTTTTAATTCTGCCTCAGCCCATACGTTTAATCAGTCTTTACTTACAAAAACCCCTGCCTGACCTGGAGTTCATGGAGCAACTCAGCTGCTAATTGCGAGCATAACCTGCAGGTCCTCTATGAATGGAGTGTTGGGGAGATGCAACATCCATTAACACGATCGCACACTAACACAATCACACTCAGTCATATTTCCACTGTCCTGCAGCAGGAACCTCAGTTTAGCTGGTGGCACAGTGAAAATGAACCAATCAGAGCATACCGAGGTCAGAGCGTTCTTCAGCCCCATGATCTGGGTGGAAGGAGGTTGACACGTCTCATGGTCCAGCACTTCTTTCAATCTGTCCCTCTCTGAGGTCAAAGAGCTGAACGTTGACTTCAGGGTGGCATGCACTGTAATGGAAAGAGAACAGTGTGTTTATACGGCCATAAGACCCGCACGTCTCCATGGAACACATTCAGTCACAACGTAGATAAGCAGAGAGAATGAAGCCTGCACTATGTCAAAATAATTCCTCAGTTTTACTCAAAACATTGTGTGTGGGCTCCTTCAAAAGTATTTTAACAGACCACTGATCTCTTCCATGTAACTAACTCTATTTCAGCTGGTAATGTAAAAAGTATGTTTGCTTTCCTGTTTTTGTATGCTTTTTCATGTTACTCTCATGTTTGTAATCATTTTGTTCAGAGAGGTTATTTGCTGAGTGGTCTATTAAAATTAAATTATGGGCCTCATATGACGTCCTGCAGATGTAATTCAGAGGAATGACTCTCAAATTCTTAGATAGATGATATCAATTTCCTCTTCAAAAAAGGAAGCATTATTGCATCTTAACTGACAGGATGTTGACTACTGCCTGTTACAGGAAATATTATTGTATGGGTAGATTTATGCACAAACTGCCCTTAATCTTGTATACATTGAACTGACCGGATGTGTGTATGACATACAGCACCCATCATATAATTTGTCGTATATTAGCACCTGGTATTCAGCCAGCAGTACCTGATTAAATATTACGTGTAAACTGCATGCAAAATCTCTGCAGGGAAGATTTAAGAAAGAAAAGCAGACACACAGTAGTAATCCTGCCATCTTCTCTCTTAATTCTGTGTTAAATGAAAACATCGCACTTGGCAGCACTGCTGGGAGTAGTTAAAGAGATAATTTAAACCAAGAGAACAGAAAGCTATCAACAACTCGAATTTGTAATAAACAGCTGTCACACCCTCAAGAGATATACGTAGCACTTTCATTTGAATGAATCACAACCCTAACCACTGCATTTGACTTGCAAATGAGGCATTAGAAATTTAAAATACTGAACAGTGGGCGCAGTGAGTTGAGATAATGAACCCTTTTTATTTAGAGGCCTGTCGCTCTGACAGAGTGACAGTGAAGTTAGTATCAAGTACTTTCAGGTGAAATGCAGGCTCCTGTACTGCAATCACATCTGTATTTCTGGTGTCCTTGAGTGGACTCAAGTTTTCAGGATCAAAAAATACACTTTAGCCAGAAACGACTTTTTATTCCCCAATTCCCAGTAATAATTTTCTAGGGCTCCATCAATTCGGGATGGGACACATCAGTGCAGGTCACCTCTGAAGCATGTGCTACCGGCCTCCACCCATTTTCATTTTGCAATACACCAGCTAGCATTGCGCTAGAGAAGGCTGGCACAGGTGGCTAATGCTGACTGCTGACCAAATAACAAGGACGACAAGGTGAGGGATGCTCTCCCTCCCTGGGCAGGATTATGGCCTATTGTGTGGGGCTCCCAGCAAAGGTCAGCACTGCCTCAATCCAGATTAAATTCCAGACCACGGGGTACTTCGCTTCTGAATATTTGATTTTTAAATCGAAGACCCTGGTGCTAAAAGTACTGAAGTCACATTTTTAGACAATTCAAGTTGAGCATAGAAACATGTTGTATTTGTTTAGCTAAGTCCACCCTATAAATATTGTTAACAGAAAAGGTGCCTAAGCAATGCATAAAAACAGCAAAACTTTTAATGGCTGATTTTATGGATCAATGATATTTTCGGATTTGATTTTGTCAAAATAGACATTTTGTGACTTCATACTTTTAGCACCAGGGTCTTTTCAATTGTTGTGATGGCCATAGCTTTGCACCCCAGAACTCACGGGTGTTTGCAACCCGATAGAAGTCCTCCTGCAGTTTGGACACGTCAGTAGGTGAGTCGGGAACCTCGGGGTAGTTCTTGTCATTGCCCAGCTCCACGGTGGATAGATTCGGGTTCGAGGCGTGAAGTCGGATTGACCCTGAGGAAATGCAGCTCGGAACCTGGGGGGGGGGGGGGGGGTAAACCACACAGAACATATGGATCATAGAATTATGGTGTCAGTGATAGACAGAATCACATACACGCAATGAATCACGCTAACAGTGCAAAAAAGAATGATGTCGAGAGACAATCACGCACACTGTAAGGGACAATCACATACAGCGAGAGACAATCACACAAACGGCGAAAGATTAACCATGATGAAATACATAACATAGACAATCACACCACAGACAGGGAACAGGGTCATCAACACACAGACATTGTGAAAAAAGAACTGAAAAGGACGCAGAAGTACAGAAAGAGAAGAAGGACATACAGAAGACCTGTTCACAAAGAGAGGCTGAGGAGAAGTAAACACCGCCTTTCCCCACCTGGAGAGTTGTTTTAGCGTCTTTTCCATAGTTTTTGGGGCGCCACTTCCTATGAGGCCTCTTCTCCTTTTTAGGACTGTCAAACGTGGATGCCTGAAGGAAATAAGGACAGAGAAAAAGAGCCATTATTTGGGATGACAATCAAAGAGGATGATGGGTATACAAGTTATTGTTCAAAAAAGGATGTGCATATAAGACAGGGGGCCCTATCTTGGCGATCTTGGCGCTTAGTCTAAGCGCATGGCGCTAAGTCCATTTAGGGCGTGTCCAAGTCCACTTTTGCTATTTTAACGGCGTGCTTTTTTGGCGCTAAGCACGGCGCATGGCGCAACTGGGCTGAACCTAGTCGCTTCATTAATTATAGGTGTGTCTTGGGCGTGACATTCAATAAACCAATCAAAATGTCATATCCCATTCCCTTTAAAAGCCTGCTTTTCCACCTTGGCGGATTGCTTATGATGGCGAAACAGACATGCTCGTGCGTGTTTAGTGTGATCAAGGAATAGGCTAAATGGAGTATGATCAATATTATTCGGACTAACCATTAGCCTATGAGTTCCCGGTAATTCCAGACAGGGCTGTTATTTTACAAAATATGTGCGGTTAAATTTCGTTAAAAGGACCTGCAACAGCTGAGAATAAGCTATCAATGGCTTCAGTCTCACCTTAGAAAACGCCAAATTAGCCTGCTTGTTCAGCGAATTTCGTTTGATTATGCAATGAAAGTGTCAAACATCAATTCCAAGAGGCTGTTCTCATGGAGTTCTCGAAGTTCAAGCTTCATCCAAAGTTCATTAGGCTACCTGCATAGTAGGCTAATATTGATTAATAACATACATACCGTTATTTTGCCTTAATGATGACACTAAATAGCCATACAATAAAGCTGTCAGGTTCGCAACCCATAAGTTCACGCATATTTCCCCTTGTTTAATAATGTCCTGTTTATGGAAATGTGACCAACCTGTTTTACTCGTAGCGTAATCCTTTAAAACAATCCACTTTCCCAGGAAGACCGTTAAACGTGCGACTTACAGCAGGGGAAACAGAACATGCAGCTCACGTGCAGAGAATGGCATTAAAATGAATTGTGAATTAATTGTGTAACGTGCTGCAAATTTGTTTTAGTTTCTAATTAGACGCGTAGTTCTCTTTAAAATCGTTTTGTTCAGTTAAGGAATAACGGGTGAAATCAGCTGGGTTTTAAACGGTGAGAGTATGGAAACCTGGTCACTGTAATTTAAAAAAATATGAAGGACGAAGAATAGCTAAGGTTACAATTTAGTTAACATGGTGACATCTCCGTTTTTTAACCATAGGCTATCGAAAAAAACCTTATGCACAGCGAATTCGCTGTAGCCTAGGCTATTTGAAAAACAATAAATGCAATATTCACTGGACAAGGTTTTGAACTTTTTTCAGTCACAAACCATTCTATTTACTTACAGGCTGTATTCATAGATAAACAGAGCTGTATTGTAATGACATCTGAAGCGCATTTTCAGAACTTAAATGTCCGTCTATTGCCGTGCGCGAGTTTTCCATTGAATGACAATTCACGCATTAGGTGCAAAGACAATTCGCGCATTAGGCTTGATAGCTATAGGTGTTATCAGCTCCTTTTTAATGGATAGCCATTGTCCCGTACCATCGCACATCGCCTGGATGTTGATGGAGTGGGCTGAGAGCAATGTAATGTGGCATTGTTTCCCTTCGCTGAGGGAAAGGTATGTGGACCTATGGAACCTTTTATTATTATGCATTTTTGACATAGCCTACACAATAATAATATTTCACATTGTGATCTAGATATTTTAGTCATGCCTGTGCACGCCCCTGTGTGTAACAGACAGGAGGGTATGCGCGTTGTGCACACGCCTATGTAGACGCACTTATATGCGCCGTTAAAATAGCATGTAAACAACTGCGACATGACTTTAGACCAGGTTTGTGGTGGTTCTAGCGCAAGCGCTTTCTGCTGGCTCAAGATAGCAATACGCCAAAAAGAATCCTGGCCACTCCTCATCTTAAGACCAACACGCCCAGTTCACTAATGATGGCGCAAAAGTTACGCCGTCAAACATGCTAGTTTGACGGTGTAAGCGTTAGGCGTTATTATGGACCTAGCGCCGGGTGTAAGATAGCAAAGACACTTGCGTTTGCGTTAGCGCCGCTTTGCGCCGGGTGTAAGATAGGGCCCAGGATGTTAAAGAATAAAGGCACATTTCTCAGAAAATGACACAGATGCACAGATACGATTATGCCAAGATCTTTCTGAAACTAACAAACCAACAGACTGCTAAAAATACCCCCGCACTGTCAGAACGGAACAGTGTGCATCCATTAATGCAGACAGCCAGTGAAGTAGCCTTTATTTTTATAAACTCAGCCATCGTTTAATCACAGAGGTTACTGAAGTGCAAAGAAATAAGTCCCCACACCTTTAATCCGCCACCGTAGCCATCTTAAATAAATAGACTTCATATGTCAGCCTTATTTGTGTCCTTTAACTTAAATACAGTATGTTCTTCCACCTTGGTTCTTCCAAAAACAGTCGGTGTGGTACATTTAATAGCGCTAAGCTCTGGATGGTTGGTGCCTTCCCATGTTATAGTTAAGGTACCGTGCGTTTGGTAAAAAAATTGAACAAAACCGGCTTTCTGTCCCATTCGGCATGGACCGCAGACAGTCGGAAATGATTCCATGGCCTGGGGGCACACACACACCTGCAGGGCGTTGATGGCCGGGGCAGAGTAGGTGCGGTGGAGGACCTCCATGCTCCTCAGGAGGTGATTGAGATCCAGCAGGTAGGATTCACACACAGAGAGCTCTGTGGATAGAGTTAAGGGAGCTGTGAACACTAATTCCTGCGTCACACGGAAGGGGACAGCCGCGTCTGCGGTCGGGGGTACGGACGGGTCGGGTACCTTTGGAGCACTTGTCCATTTCATCAGAAGACTGCAGCCAAGCAGTGACCTTGGCCTGGTTGTTGAAGGGGCTTGATGTGTGCATGGAGGACTGCTTTGTCAGGGGGGTGCGCTGAAGGGAGTGAAGAAGAGTCTGCTGTGAAACCCACTGCAACAGGCCACAAACAGATACACACATTTTTGAGTGAGTGCTGTCAGTGAGTGTTGATTATTAATTATTAAATGGGGTGTTTTTGCCTCTGCTGCAGTGAAAACTCATTTTTATTTCTTGATACATAATTCAATTAGCTCGTAGATCAAGAAAAGAGAGCTTGCAAATTGTTGGGGATAATTAGTCGATTAAAGAAATTATGTCAGTTATTTATGAACTCAACTGATGGCTGCGAGACAAATCTGCATTGAAATATTTTTCTTATCTAAATTAGACAGCTAATTTGTGTCAAGGAAAAGGTTCCACATTTTTTTAAAGAGAAACACTTTTGCTGCTACCACAAAGTTACGAGATAATTGCTCTGCGCCATATTGCTGACTGCCAGTTGAGGTCAAAGAATGCCGACTGAATCACGCATTTTTTAGACATTTTTCACTGACTGCATAACTAATTTGCTGATTAACTGAGTGTTATTAACACTAGGGTGTGAGGAGGCCAGCATAGTAAAAAAAAAAGTTTCTGTTAATACTAAAACTTAGTCTCACACAACTGTATATGCATTGACTTTCAGGCTCAGATCTGTTCCGATGGGCATGTAGTATATAGGCTTATGCAGTGCTGTGTGGGTTCGTACAGGAGACAGCTCGGGGCGTGAGGACTTGCCTTCCTCATGGAGGCGCTGTCGGACAGCTTGGGCGACACACTGGGGGTGTAGGTGAGAGTAGAAGAGGGACTTCTCGTGGGGGTACATAGCGATCTCGTTCTGACGATACAGCCGGTGGTGCCGCAGCTTGGAGACCCATTCGTCAAACAGCTCCTGGGAATTGATCTGCACAAAGGGGGAAGGGTGATGAGTGTTGGGAGTCGGGGGTGAGGGTGATGTTCTCCTCCAGCAGAGGAGGACAACACTGGCAGGAAGGGGAGGGGACTGACACCGCCAACCGGGCCTTGGTCTGGACGGGCTCGGCTGTCCCGCGGTCCGTCATACCTTTAGGTGGTAGATGTTTTCCTCGGCGTCCAGGTCGATGCACTTGGCTTTCTTCTTGATGGCCATGACGGAAAGCCCCACGTCGATGCAGCCGTGCAGCTTCCCCTTCTCCATCTGCAGAGACGGAGCGCGTGGGCGAGCCGGCATTTGCATAATGGATGTGTTTTCGCCGTCCTCGCCCTATCAGCAGTGCAATCACGCAGACGTGCGCTCGAAAATAGATCAGGACGGCCCTCCCATTGAGGGAAGGTCATGTTCAGTGGGCGGAGCGGCTGAGAGCGGCACCTGAATCGCCCCCTGTGTGACTCTGAATCGTGCACGACTGAATGTGACCTGGTGATTAAACAACGCTTACTCACTGCACAGAGACACAGACCTAGACACAGAGGAGCTACAGTTTCTCTGGCCATCGCTACATCTGTGAGCCCAGAGTTGCTAATGATAATGATAATGGTGTATTATGGAGACATTCCAAATGCCAGCTTGTGACCAATACATTAGGAAGGGAGTGCACCTATCTCTGAAAATGATAATTGCCCTCAATCTGTCTTTGATTGTATTTCCCTGGTTGACAATCTGTCCAGTTTAAGTATGGAATCAGCAGCGGGTTACTTCTCCCACTAATCGCTCTAGTTCCATGGTATTACTGTTCCACCCCTACACTTTGAATTAAATAATATCAACCATAACAAAGAGAATGGCTTACATTATAGTCAATACTGCATTAAGTCACTATAACTGGTACTGGAAATTTCTTAAAATGAACTGCTGTTGCTTTTGGTAAAATAATTTTCATAGCAGCCGTTGCGTAAAATTAAGTAAAACAGGAATCGGAAAACGGCGACCCTTACATAAACCCGCACGCTTGTCAACCATGAAAAACTCCCACAAGCAGCTCCAGTATAGTTAGCAGACAGCATAAATAAGGAAGTTCTCTGACCCTAGCGGTCAGGCCGCTGCTTCTGAGCAGGTGCTGTTCCCCTGCCAACCACTGAGGGATGGCGGAAAAATGCCAGAGATGCATGTCACATGACACATGTCACTTTTCCTTGAGTGAAGGCTCTGGTGGTGTGCGACGGGGTGCGGTATAAATCCAATCCCATTGGGCGCGGCCATGAAAAGAGCGATTTGTCACTACGCGCAGGCAGCGGCAGGGAAGCAGGTGCTAGGTTACTCACATCAGGCCTGCACTTGGCGTACTTCAGGATGCCTCTGTCCAGGAAGAAGTATCGCTGTGGAGAGGAGGGAGGAAATGCAATGTTCTCAGGGAAGTAATAATAGTATGGATTAATAATTAAACGTGATTAATAATTGTATTTGTACATTGCAGGTGCATTTCTTCCTCTGACGTTAAAAATGCAGACAGTCTGACGGGAATTGTGCGGTTTTTGCCCCAGGTCAGGATGTCAGGCAGTGAGAAAGCCATCAGCTAATGGACTTAAAAGAAGATGAAAACCATCTCATCAGAGAGAGAGGGAGCATTTTAGATAGGGGACACTGCGAGAAACGGACCTTGAGGGCAAATGGCGACAGTGTGAGGATGTAATTCATCAACCGATTCAATTAGCTAAAAACACAGTGGCATCAGATGCCCGGAGAGGCAACAGGTCAAGAGAGGAAAGGTCCAGGATGAGAATGATGTCAGTTCTAGAACAAAAATGTTGTCACTTCTGGGACTATAAAGCGATCAGGTCAGTTCTGAACTGAGAGTGCCGTCAGTCCCTAAATTATACTGATTCATGAACAATCAGTCCAGAACCTGTAACTGCTCTTCCCATTTCAACCAGCGCCATTTTGATTTCCACTGTGTGAGGAATGAGTGTTGGCCCTGAAGGGGGCGTTGTGCACCAGCTCACAGGGAGAAGATGGGCGCCCACCTTGTGCCAGCCCTTCATGGGCCATTTCCTCCTCTTCAGCAAGAAGCCCTCCTGCTTCTGAGGCTCTTGGACATGAGTCTGTCCGCCCCGCAGTCCCTCCACAATCTCCCAGCTGTCCTGCAGAGAGACACACAGGGGTCACGCATGAGTCAGCCAGCTGTCCTGCAGAGAGACACACAGGGGTCACGCATGTCAGTCAGCCAGCTGTCCTGCAGAGAGACACACAGGGGTCACGCATGAGTCAGCCAGCTGTCCTGCAGAGAGACACACAGGGGTCACGCATGTCAGTCAGCCAGCTGTCCTGCAGAGAGACACACAGGGGTCACGCATGTCAGTCAGCCAGCTGTCCTGCAGAGAGACACACAGAGGTCATGCATGTCAGTCAGCCAGCTGTCCTGCAGAGAGACACACAGGGGTCACGCATGACAGTCAGCCAGCTGTCCTGCAGAGAGACACACAGGGGTCACGCATGACAGTCAGCCAGCTGTCCTGCAGAGAGACACACAGGGGTCACGCATGTCAGTCAGCCAGCTGTCCTGCAGAGAGACACACAGAGGTCACGCATGTCAGTCAGCCAGCTGTCCTGCAGAGAGACACACAGGGGTCACGCATGACAGTCAGCCAGCTGTCCTGCAGAGAGACACACAGGGGTCACGCATGTCAGTCAGCCAGCTGTCCTGCAGAGAGACACACAGAGGTCACGCATGTCAGTCAGCCAGCTGTCCTGCAGAGAGACACACAGGGGTCACACATGACAGTCAGCCAGCTGTCCTGCAGAGAGACACACAGAGGTCACGCATGACAGTCAGCCAGCTGTCCTGCAGAGAGACACACAGGGGTCACGCATGACAGTCAGCCAGCTGTCCTGCAGAGAGACACACAGGGGGTCACGCATGAGTCAGCCAGCTGTCCTGCAGAGACACACAGGGGTCACGCATGAGTCAGCCAGCAGTCCTGCAGAGAGACACACAGGGGTCACGCATGACAGTCAGCCAGCAGTCCTGCAGAGAGACACACAGGGGTCACGCATGACAGTCAGCTGAGACCCCTACCATAACTCTACAGCTGTTTATACAGCAGCGCACTTGAGACCTTGAAGCCAGCGTAATCACTGGTAACTAATCAATAACCAAAGGGTTACTGATTACATGGACTTACATGGCTAACATATTCAACAGTTTCGGGAGTCCGGCAAACTGCTCTGGGATTATCTGGAATTTGGTCACACAGCTCTCAATCCCATCATCACTCACTCTCTAATGTTAATTTCCTGAGCCGTACGTTGGCCCCCCTCTCCCCCAGAAGGAGGGGTTTGCGCATCGGTTCTCCAGCCACGCAGGGGACCGCAGGTTGCCAGATCTGACCCTGTCATGTCTTGTCTGGCAGAGAGGCTGCAGTTCCAAGGCCCCCCACCCGCATCTCCACAATGGCCCGCTCAAAATGCATCTCACATCTACACATGCTGACCTGCACTGGTCTGTGTTTGCTGTGGAGCCCAATATGAATGAGAATTCACACACAGTCGTGAGTCTGTTCTAACCTGTCTGAATCTGGGCAGCTACATGCAGAAAGCCCAAATTACCAGCAGCAAGCAGCTGTAACTAAGCAATAAAATATTTATTTGAGTAAGTGTGGACTCACTGAGCTCATATCAACGCTACAGCACTACATAAGGTCCATGGCCTGAATAAGTTAGTTGAAATGTGTTGAATTATTTATTTGCACAGATTAATCAATTTCTATTGTTTTTGCACAGTTGCATAATTTTTCAGTTTGTATTTCCCCGTTAAGTGTGCCCCTGTAAATCAGGACACTGGGAAGAACACCTGGACAATGATGATTTATTTCCAAAACAACCTCTCAGTTTGGAATAGTTCCGGAATAGTCTTTCTTTTCTCTGCCTATTCGTAGAGGAACTGGGACAAGAAAGTGAGGCAGACAGCAGGAGGTGTAAAGTGGGAGTGGGGTTGAGGGGGGAGTTGGTATGTGTGGGGGGGGGGGGGGGGGGGGGGGGGTGGCCCACATTAAGCCTCCATATCTGGAGGGCAAGTGAAAAGGGAGAGAGGAAGATATTTGCGTCTCTCTCTTTCCTTGTTTGGACTATTCGCACGTCTTTAATTCACAAAATCATTTCTGATTCAAGGAAAGGATTTGGTACACAAACTCTCATCTCAAGGACAAATCTTACTAATCTAATTCATACCGAAGAACTCGACCATCAACATTTGCATGAAACACATGCAAAAATCACCCCTATTATAGTTCCTGTTGCGCAACTGAAAGGTTTTATTTTCATTCACTTCCTTCCCAGATACTTACACGTATTATGTGTCAGGGCGTGGACATACTGGTGAGACTGGCAGCAGCCATCTTGTGACATTGTTATGGACAATAATGCTCATTAGACTGCATGGGAGACACTTCCGCTCTCTGTGTAATCAGCTTTGTGATGTGGCCCAGTGATGGGATTACCGCTTTGCAGCCTCGTATCCAGGTCAACGTGTTCACCTCAGAGAAGGTCGCTTTCTGTCTGTCCCGAGTCTTCATCACGCTCTCCTCTTCATCACACTCTCCTCTCGGTGCGCAACGCGCTCTTTACCATCTTACATTATGCTATGTAACAGAGAGCCGTTTACCGCCAGTCGAGCAGATTATTTTGTGAAAACGATCGCTCTCTGTCAGGTCCTGGCGAGCTCTTGAGTCATGAACCGAGCGGCGTGTAAAGCCAAAGTGACCCACGTCCTCTGCGTTTTTCCCTATTTTTGTGAAGTTCTGCAGGGTAGAGCTGCTCTGTGGTGATACGTAGCATTAAATCCATTCTGTGCGACGGGCTTAATTTCACAGATGGGAAAAAGGCTTCTGCTTGATTCAGCATATGCCCTCTGGAGCCTAGAGATTAGTACAGTGCAGCATAAACGGTCTATTTCAGAGGTGCTGGAGCTCAAGATGTGACTGTGTATTTGTACACACTGCTTATCAGGAATCCTGCTTCTAAGGAGATGGTTATGTTTGAGGTTTCAGATTACTCTTTCGCAAGTTGGGATCTGTTTAATAACCACACATAGTAAGTAATATGGGGGTTTTAAGTTGGGTAAAGACAATAATAGTTGGCTGTCTTTAATCCAAGTGCTGGGTTTGTAAGATGTAGAAAAGTATAACCTCACCAACTCATTAAATTAAGATTGCTGCTGACAGAATTCTGACAGGGTGGAGTAAGACAACAAAAGGGCCATTCATACTGTAAAACGATATCACAATGGGCAGTTTTTTTCATGCTAGCCGGCAGTTGTAATTATGTTACTAGCTGTTGCTAGGCATGTATGTGTGCATGCGTGCCTGTGTGTGCCCCAGTGTGAAAATTTTACTAGGGCTGCACTTTCTCATTCCCTGTAATGCAAAAAGACAGGGCCCATTTCAGACAGCAGTGGAGAGAGCGTGGTGTTTTTGTTACCTGTCGGCTGTCATGTTTGGAGGAGCAGCTGCTGGTGCTGCGGGTTGGTGACGGTATCTTCTGTGACATGGCGACGTTCCTCTCCTCTGCGTTCAGCTCATGGGCGGGCCCTCACTGTGGCAAGGCGGGGCTTTTCTTCCACAGGGCGGGCTCTCACGAGGCACATCTCCTCACTGGCCAGCCTGAGGCATGGTTAATGTGCTCACTACCTGCAGGCATCGTGGAGACAGTATGATATCTCAGTAAGAGAATGTGAAATACTCTGAGCAGAGACGGAGCTGTATTTGGAAAACAGGTCATCGCTGTGGCAAAGCATGCACATTTCTCTCCTGTCACTTGGCAGCCATGTGGAATAGTGACGAATTATGGGGAAACACCGCGGAGTAGTAGTCAGGGCAGTTGTGTGGAATGCTATGCAGCATTTACACAAGCCAACCTGTTAGCTGTCATTCATACTTTCCTTTGTTGTCAATGCTCATCATTAACATGAGTAGTTTCCCTGACATGGATATGCTAAATTTACAATATGCAACAAACTCCTGGTTAAAAACAACAGGAACTGAACGGTATACAAATATGATTGGAAGGCATTCTAAAGCAATTATGCTAGTGTGTATGAATTGATTATTTATCTTAACGGGTGAAAATAGGTCTGAGTTTGAAAGATAATCAGCGTGTCAATCGCAGCGTGTCACTTCAGGCCTTTCTATTGCCTCCTATTTCCAAACAGTGTTGCCCTGACAACAAGGATGTAGGTGGCGTGAAAGACAACTGTCATGTTACCGTGCGCGTCTATTTATAGTGCTAAATTGAGGTGGGGATATACTTGAAGTAACACAAACTGCATTTTTCGAAAACACCATGGTTCCATGATGCAGATAAGGCGTTACAATGTGGGGCTGGTTGAATCACGGCATTAGTCACAGCAGCCTGGAGCTTCCATAGTCCCTATTGGGACCCTGTGTGTGTACACTGAACCATTCAAGAAACTCTGCAGACCTGTATCCTAATTGTGGAAACACGTGCCACATACAATGTAGGTCAATTCATATTCAAAAGGAATAAATAACACAGTTAACTAGATTAACAATTCCTAAATAAATTGTAGGCGTGGTTGCTTCGCAGTGGTATCAATTGTTGGAAATGGTATAGAAAGATGGTATTAGGCAATGGTATAGTGTGAGGTGGTAAATAAAAGGTGGAAATGGTATGAAGTGGTAATGCAGTATAAAGGGATCTAAAGAAGGTGAAAGTGTTAAAATATGGTGATGTATTTTGTGGTAAGTAGTCTAAAGAACCTGAAAGTGATACAAAGAAATAATGATTGTGATGAAGCACAAAAAGGTAATGCCAAATCATCTGAGTATTGTTAAGTCATAACAGTGTTGTAGAGAAAGGCACTGTGATGTCATAAGCAGTGTAATATGTTACAGCATCCACATTCGATTGCATCGGTTTTCAAAATGTGCCCATTGACTCCCATTCATTTTTTTAAAGTAAAACGTCAATTATCTGAAAAAGTGTATAGGGTATAAAGGTAAAAAGTAATAGCAACCTGGAGGGTGTATAGAGGTATAATATGAGGTATGAATGATGTTGATGGTGCGAATGGTGTAGTTCTCAAAAAGTGGCGGAATAATAATAAGTATGGTGAATAACAATAGGTGTGGTTTCACAACAATAATGACAGAGCACCTCATCAGGCATGATTAACAGGAGGAACGTGCAGAAGGGGGCTCTTTTTAATGCTCAGAGAATGCAACAGCACAAATACAGACAAAAGACTAAACATAACACAATCACTTACCGAACAATTATTAAACTGTCAGTTTGACGATCACTCTGTACGCACTAATTATAATGGAACATATAGTAGGGTGAGTGAATCTTTACAAAGAAACAAAAAAAGAACAAAAAAGCGGAAACAGTGGCTGACAGCACACCCACTTGCCCCCGCCCGTTCCACAATATGTAGCGTGTGGATTCTCTTAATCAGTTTTGAGTGAGTCACTGAGGGGTTTATAACTAATGAGCAAATGCGCACAATAAATCAATCTTCAGACTACCGTGCCAAACACACTAGGAACAGAAAGTCCCATGCAGCATGTAAGTAATACACTTGAGAGATCCTTTACTTCCTGAAAGTAATAGTCCAGGTGCAGAGGGCACAGTTCATTATTGTTTTTAATTTGTGTTTGTGCCAAAGCCTTGAAGCTACATGACAGCGCAGGCCCAGTGGGCTAGTTCTGGAGTTTTATTAGTCTGCGCCATGTTCCATCACCTCTAATGAGCCACGCATCTTGGGGCAGAGATACAAAGCTGTGGGCCCTCTGTCATGGCATAGTAAGTAATGGGGTAGGAAGCGGAGCAGGAGCCACGGTGTCTGTTTGTCTGGGCTTAAGGCAGAGTCTGAGGGACAGGAGCCACTGAACTGTGGAGTAAACAAATGGGAGAGGGAAAAGTTAGGCCGCACAGACTCAGAGCTCGGCAGACAGGGGGGAGCGCCCTTCAGAAACATGCCGATTTATTCTCCAATATACCAAAAGGGCAAGGCAGATCTTTGGCTGCCATTAGGGGGTGAGTGGATTTTCTTCCCACTCATGACAACATAAACCATACTAACACATTAAACCATACTAACACGTTTTTACATTTCCGCCTTCTTCAGCTCACAGTACTCATGGTTAAAATTAACTAAAGGCTTTTTAATATAGTTGTCCTGTAAGAAAGCTATATTAAATTCAATTTTGATCTAAATTTAATTAATGTCAGAAGACTCTCATGTATTTTCTAATATGCTTTGATTCAGGTGGTAACATCATTTGAACATCACACAAAGGTAAGTTCGTAATATTAGTGTGTTCACTGTGTAATATTAGCATAGAAGGCTCAGACTACTGTCACAATCCACCCAGGTCTAATGACTAAAAACAGACTAATGACTCTGACTCAGTGTAAGGCGTGGCCCCACCCAGACATGCTCATTACCCGCAGAGAGGGAAACCTACTTCCCGTCTTGTCTTTTCTTTGTGATGCTGCGTTTGAGTGTATTTTAAAGCATTGCCCATTAGGAGAGATTGTCAGGCTAAAATAATTTATTCTCAATCCACCACCATTTCCCACATCAGCCAGGGTTCTGGGATGCTTCCCCAGGTCTCACACTCACACACACACACACACACACACACACACACACACACACACACACACACACACACACACACACACACACACACACACACACACACACACACACACACACACACACACACACACACACACACACACACACACACACACACGTGTGTGGCGAGGCTTCCTCGCAGTTCACTTGAGAGTGCACCCTGACACACGCTTGCCTGTCCACTGGGGCCCGGCAACTGAAGCCCCCGCCCATTAATGTATACTAGCACTCTGGCGCCCCCGCACACACACAGGCCTCCTGATGAGCGATGGCGGGATCTCACCACAGAGGGGGTGTGGTGCACAAAGAATGCAAGAATGCAGCTCATTGGGCCAATGTGAAAGGTCACCTCCCCAGCCAGCAGGGATTAAGGGGGGTCTTGGGTGTTGACGTGGACCCGCCTCCTGGAGACGCTGTGGAGCCACAGGCTGATATGAATGCGTCGGAGGTACAGCACCTTCACCTTCAGCAGGGTGTGTGAAAAACCAGCAGTGGCAGAGGAGTGACTTTGCCTGAGGGTTTGAGGTTCAAATCCCAAGAGAAATCGTGCGAATGTGTCCTTGAGCAAGGTGCAAACTGTGGGTTGGGAAAAAACCGAAACATGAACATTCTACGATCGTATTATATTGCCAAATATAGAGATATAATAATATAAAGTGAAATGACAGAGGCTCTTACATTAAAGGGGACGCATCCCTGAGAAATACATGGTTTCCAGAGGCAATTTATGACCTCATCAGCGACCTACCATTCGATCTTATTCATCTGTCTTGGATTCAAGGTTAACAGACATCTTCTTGTCTAAGATAATATAATAGTAGCTTTACATTTTCAGCCTGGCAGCTGTATTTCTGAAACCTATATTTTAGGACCTACCTACATTTAAGACTTACTAGTTCATACCCGAGGCTTTGGATTTTCTGGGTGTACAGACATGTTTACACATGCCTGGATTCAGCTAAAGTTGGAGGTTTTCCTTCCAATTACCTTAACTCCATGAAGAGAGCATAAAGGCTGAGTGTGTAACAGTGCAACTGGGAATTTCACCCTTTGACAAATCAGAGCTCAGCAGCTAGCAAAAATACACCAGTACCCTACTTCTCACCTGGCTTGCCATCCAACAATACTGTTAATGTTAGCTATAAAACAAAGGATTGGAATGAGAGGAAGAGGGACTGTATATGAAGTGAAAATGCACTGTTACTTTGTACATATACTGTACATGCATGCTTGAAAATATGATAGATAAGTTAACTAAATTAAACATGTTGGATAGATCTATCACAGAACACTGGTTCTAGTTATAGATCTATCACAGAACACTGGCGCTAGTTCACTGAGCAATTAATACAACTAGCTATCTTGCATTTAAGATATTTACATTTACGATCTGTTGTTCAAGTTAATTTAATTTCTGGCTTGTGTGGATCAGTAGAACACGTTATGTTGCATACTAATTTAAAAACTGACAGAAACATTCAGAAAATGTGGTGAAATATAGCAAAAGCTGCCTTCAGGCTGTGTGTCTTCCTGCTTACATTGCTTGCCTGTCATAGGCCTACTGTAGTTTTCCCAAAACAGCAACACAGCAACAGTTACCATGGAAAGTGTGGCGTGAATATCAGAATATGGTGGCTGAAGATGACACAGTGTGTCTATATTATTTACCACAATGATAAAAAAAGAACATGAAGTATGAAAATTTGGGCATACGTCTATTTGAAAATCTTCTGATTTCTAACTAATCCTGGTGAGTTCAATGGAATGGAAACCAAGAAACAGCTCCTGGGAATAGAGTTGTCATTGCTGCTATAGAGTAGACTATCACCATACAGGACTAGAAACACAGAACAACAAATTAACCTGTTCCTGAATTTTAAACATTAATATGTATTAAGTCTGAGGTGAATTGGATAAGGAAAACCAAACCATACGTGGATTAAACTGGCCTAAATAATAGTATTGGGTAGGTCTGCTAATTTAAAAAAAAGAAGCTCAGCAGTGTGGTAAAACTCCGGCCGACTCCACACTGCTCAGTTTCCCCAATGGCAAATCCCCTCTTCAAAGGCTGGGAGGCACCAGCTGCCTCTCTGAGCCTCTGCTATCATTTATTCATTCAGTTTCCACTGATCACACAGCCACTCTGTACACACAGCCACCCATCAAGCAGTTTAATCTCTTAAACAACATCTCACGCTTCCTGTCCGACCACGATGCGGACAAACACCACCTGACCCGCCAGACCGCGCCCCACCTTTCTTTAGCTGTTTACAGGCGCCACACACAAAACACCAGAACACGACACTCCTGCCAAAGTGTCGCTGAGCAAGGAAAGTCGTGCGCTGTGTATACTTCATTTCACACGGTCGGCGTTCTCTGAAAACTCGAGAGGTGTTTCTGCATGGGGAGTCATAAAGCTTTTAAACGCCCCATAAATCTCATAAAGCCACAAAAACATCTCAGGGAAATAATATTGAAGCTTTACACTTCACGCTGGGCATGGAAGTGCTGCTTAGCCTTTGAGAACGGGATTGTACTGCCAAACAGCTGCTCACACTGGGGAAGTGGTTTAAAGCAGGAGGCCAGGGGACCCGTGGAGCTGTGTTTGAGACTGCACTGGATGGGCTGGATGGCCAGAGGGAGTCAAAAACACATTCTCTCTGAAGACAGCTGGTCTGGATGAAAGATTAATGGGACACTCTGGGCACAGTTCAATCATCCTCGAGACCACCCTCTCTCCATCCATAAATTATATAAATATGCATATTCTTTCTCAAACACACACATACCTGTGCACCTAAACTCATGTAGGCGTGAATGCTCGCGCAAACACAGACACACACATTAATACACTGAGTCCCCACACAGTCTGCTTTATGAACAGGGGAATAAGCATACGCACGCACGCCTGCACAAACAGGCTGGTGCTAACTCAGTGGCCAAATGATACTGTAGGACAGAGAGCATCAGAGGTCTGTCTGGCTTTATCCCCACCCTGCCATACTGTCTCCCCTTATAGGGCACGAGATCATAAAAATCACACAAATCTGCGCCTTCAGGTGCTTGTGCAGGCCTAGAGAATGGCATAGGGATGACATTTTGTTTACAGGATGACAGGATGAGTGCAGAATGGCCTGGTCATGGAATTGCCCACTCACTATTCCAGGGGCCTTATAGCATCCTGCGATTCAGAAAGAGCAAAGAACTGCAGCGCAATGAAGGCATGTGATCAAGGGCTCGAAGAGAACAGCAGGGCCTCCCCAGGTCACCGGGACTGGAAATGAGGAACACTTTACAGGCATTTCCGAACTTCCTAAAAAGAGATGCGCCGTCCTGAGCGGCCGCTGTGTCAGTGCGCACGAGGGGAGGCTCGTGACCGTCACTCAGCGAAGACAGCTCCTCTGTGAGAGACCGCCGGGCAAGACCGCGCAGTGCGACAGCTACACTAGCTTCAAGCGACATCAAACCCATCCGGGACCACAGGGGAGATCGTCTGAAAGGAGACGCTATCGGAATCAAAAGAATACGGGGATGAACGAAGAAGCCCGCTTTAAGATACCGTGAGGCTTGAAAGGTCTAATTACACGTTTCGTACAAGCATGAAAGATTGCGGATATTGCTCAGTGAGAAATACATAATCAATGGGGGAATCTGTGTTTCAGCTTTAATGAGATGTCAGATTAGCTGCTTCCAGAGAGGATCAGCTGTGTAATGAGCGGAATAGCATTAGGCCAATGATCTGCGTCCCTCAGCGTGTCCGCGCCACGTCTGTCCAGCTCGACGACATCGTGACCAATGGCATGACTCGTGTTTGGCCGGGCGCACGTGGGAGCTTACCTGGAAATGGAACACAATCTATATACTACACACTCTCCTTTTCAAACCACACTGTTACCAAACCTCCGTTACTGGCCATACACTTACAGAGATTTCTTAACATAACCAACATTTCAGCTGAAACAGGAACCAAAAGAAGGGGAAATATTAAGGTTTGTATAAAACAAACACCTTTTTCATGAGAGGACTTCACAACATTCTCATGTATTCTAACACAAACAGCACAATGTTCATAAATGAGAGGCCAGTCTTCCTGAATGACCCTGCAGAACAATATGAACTTTGAGCTGCTGAATGCAATATGCAATGTATCTGAGTGCTGCAGACAGACATTTTATTATTCATTAGTGTGCCAGGGTTAGAGGTTAGCCAATCAGTTTGCTAACTAGCTCAGTAATAAACAGTGATGTCAAGTAGCCTACACACAGTCATGTTTATTTATTAGTCATTTAGTTAATGAATGACTGATCTGAATCATCTCACTATACCTTCAAGAGTTATTTATTTATAAACTATGTGACAATAATAATGATAATTCCAATTATTAAGGTCTGAACAGATACAGAAATGGCATGTTTTTACAAAAACTCATAAGACAATCCTTGTACTTTGATGACACCTACCACTTTTATAAAAATATAAAAAACTGCAATGTTTAACATTTTTCTAATGCTAGTGTCACTCGAGGAATAGTCATTGAATTTCATGCTAAAATAAATTTATTTAGGGATTTTCACTGCTGTTAAACTGGGAAAAGGGTCATTTTTGACAGCAGCACAAGGGTTAAAAGACTCAGTCCTGCCTGTGGCAGTTCCTCTTCCTTTGCCAGGCACATACTTGCCCATTCTGACCATACAGTCTGGACAAAGGGGCCAGATCTCTGTCGCTGATTACTGGAAACTGAGCTCCACCCAGGACATGAGTCATCGCCAGGCAAGATGAAAACACTCAGACATCCCCCCAGCTGAACTGCGTTTATGGAACAAAATTCTACAGCATGGTATTATGGGAAAAACCAAGCAGTGTTTACGGAATTTAAATTGTTTAAGTCTTGACTGCTACTCACAACCACTGAGGAAAGAGGTTTTGGTCAAACAAACTAACTGCACTTCAAAACACACTGACATTGTTATGGCAATAGCACAGAGATCAAGATTAGCTTGAGAACAAAAGATGGAGAGCAAAGGGGGAGAAAAAGGTAGATAGTAAAATACACAAGAGCAGAGAGAAAAACGAGAGGGAGTGAGAGGTACACACACACACACACACACACACACACACACACACGCACACACACACACGCACACACACACACACACACAAATAACAGCATGCTAAATGCTACCTTGAATCCACACTAGTCAGAAATATGAAAGCAAGAGGCATGAACACGTGCCATTACTCCCCTTTAATGACCTCGCCTGTCCATCAGCACAAACGAACAAACTGAGCGAGACAACCATCCCAAAATAAGGCAGAGAGAGTCAGACAGGGAGGTCGGACAGATAGATCTAGGGGTTGAGGAGAGAGAGAATGATCTAATCACTCCCTCAAGGTGGTCTGGATCTGTAGAAGAATCTCAGGATAATGTTCACATGCACACACCACTTCCAGCATGAAGGAAATGGTGTGGTAGTGACACTTGTGATGTGAGAATGAAGAATTTTGTCACTCACGAAAAGCCTCTCAAAATCCCATCTCAACCAGCCCACATGACTGTTAAACAAAGCCATATTGTCTATGAGGGAGGGAGGGAGGGAGGGAGGGAGGGAGAGAGAGAGACGGAGGGAGAGAGAGAGACAGAGAGAGAGAGAGATAGATAGATACCGGCATTATGTAAAAACATTAAATTGGCAGAAAAAAATAATGCCATGTAATTCAAAAAGAACTATCGCTCTAACAGAGCAAACTCAAACAGCAACCAGCTCATTAGTAACTCAAGAATGAAAAAGACATTTGTTTCTGCATTACCTGGTATGTGTGAGATCATTATGAACTGCCAGAGATACTACTGGAGAGTCTATCAGTGTTGCCTGCCAAGATAAGTGGAGCTAAAATCCCATCGAGGTGGACTTCTACATATATAAAAGGAGAAAGAGTCATGCAGCCAATCAGAAATGTGTCCACCTTCTTCAGTAAAGGAGGCAGAGGACATGCAGGACTGACCAGTGCTACTTTATCTGGGAATTAAGGGAGAAAGGACAGCCATTTTATTATTCATAAACAAAAACAGCATCCTATTGTTTGAGATGAGGCAATTTCAAAGGATAAAAGGAGAGAGCTGTTCTACTCAAAAGAGGTAGAGAAATAATTCTGAACATTTTAATATTGCGTGTTTTATTTTCCCTAACAAAATGCTTTCTGCTATTGTTTTGGCAGCCTGGTTGTGTTTGTAGCTGTGCCAATGACACCTGTTTTGATTTTGAATGTGACCATGAGCGGGTGGGAGACTGAGCGTGTGCGTGGGAGGGCGAGAGAGAGAGACGCATGCCCTGACCCCAGGGACATTTAGAAAATGTTTTTTATTATTTTCAAATAAAAGCAATGACTGCACAACCCCCCTGTAGTTCTACATGCGGGAAATTGAGCGTTCCACCTCAGTTCTCTCGTCACCATACAGAGGGACTCAGCTGGGATTCACAGGAGGCAATATCTGCCTTCACCAGTACAGCTGTTTATTTGTGTGAAAAAGAAAACTGGCCAAAAGTGTCTTTCATCAGTTGGAGGACATGAATAGTATAAAAGGAGAAGGCAAGCTACAAAGAGAAGCACTGAGATTTTTGGAGAGATCAATTTGCAAGTTGAGGCGAGTTGGGCGATAGGCTAGGCACTGCAAACAAAAACAAATGTGTTCAAAAAGATTTATAGCCGCAGTACATACTGCAAATGCCAAGGGTGTCAGGGCAGGGCATGGTAGCTGAACCGATAAAAAAAGGATTTACACAACAGCGTATGATGGGGGAAGATTCAATGTCTTGGAGCATATTTCTGATGAACTTCTGTTTCTATGGAAAATATGAGGACTATGGGACATATACAGTGCCCTCCACTATTATTGGCACCCCTGGTAAAGATGAGTAAAAAGGGTTACAAAAAATTCACCGTTTGGTGAATTAGCTTAATCTCACACTGAAAAAAAATCCCTCATCAAGAAATGATTATTTTTAACAAAACCACGTGTGCCACAATTATTGGCACCCCTGCATTTATATATAGAATAAAGTAATCATTTTTTATATTTGGTCGCATATCCTTTGCATGCCATGACTTCCTGATCAAAAGACTCTTGATATTGTATTTTCTGGTACTCTTACAAGCGATAATATAACTTCTCTGCATTTGAATGGATCTCTATGGGAATTGAGGGGGGGACTAGATTTATGCTGGAACAGTATGGAATACATGGTTGGTAAAATGGCTGTAAGTCATCAAGGGTCTGAGGTATCAAACAAGCCTCAAACCATCACTCTGCTGCCAGATATGCAGTAGATATGGATGGATCACTTTAAGGGTTGTTTCTCCTGACAAATTTTCCTATTGAAATATAAGTCAGGAGAAGAAACACTTCAAGTTATCCATCCATATCTACTGTATTTCCGGCAGCAGAGTGATGGTTTAAGGCTTGTTTGATACGTCAGACGCTTGATGACTTAGAGCCATTTAGCCAACCATGTGTTCCGTACAGTTCCAGTGTAATTTGCAGCTAAATCTAGTCCCACCCCCAATTCCCATAGAGATCCATTCAAATGCAGAGACGTTATAGTATCGCTTGTAAGAGTACCAGAAAATAAGATATCAAGAGTCTTTTGATGTTGTTGGGTCACAGACATCAGGAAGTGATGGCATGCAAAGGATATGCTACCAAATATTAAAAATGATTACTTTATTCTATATATAAATGCAGGGGTGCCAATAATTGTAGCACACGTGGTTTTGTTAAAAATAATTATTTCTTGATAAGGGATTTTTTTTTCTCATAATGAATTTACTTCAATTAAAGGTTGGATTTTTCTCATTTTTTCACTGTGAGATTCAGCTAATTCACCAAACGGTGAATTTTGTATAACTCTTTTTACTCATCTTTACCAGGGGTGCCAATAATAGTGGAGGGCACTGTAGCTGTATTTTCTAATGTGAGCATTATTATGTGAGCAAGTGTTGTGGAAACAAAAAAAATAATGTTTCGGCTGTGGTGTTTTCCCACATAGATAAACACATCCACTTCTTCTTAACTGGCCTAAGCTTTCACACTTGATTGGCCAACACCATCAACCTAAGCCAATTTTTCTGAAGAAATGCCGCTGGCTTACCGCAGGTGACCTACAAGCTAAAAGGAGCATGCAGGCTACATGCCTCGGGTGTCCGTCCAGCTACCGTCATTTAAAACAGCAACAATGAGGGCAGAACAGTAGCCATTGTCATCCACGGATCACCTGGTGCCGTCGAGCCGGGCGGCTGAAACTCCAGCGCGTGTGGAAAGTGCAAGGATGAAATATGCATGGTTTGCTGGCTTCTCCGAAAAAGTTTTGTCTTTCATGTGGAATGCATTATTTAAAGCTCGCTGACTGAAATGCAACGTTCACCAGTCTCTCACTTATGGGAGCAGCCAGGCTTAATGGCTCCCTGTGTGATGGAAAAAATGCGCCTCTGATAAGAACAGCCTCTCCATTTAGCCCTGGCAGACTGAAGCGGCTCTATCAGAAACCCTCCTTAGCGGCGCGCTGAAGAGCACAGAGCCACAGTGTTTCTCTTCCAGACCAAACGGAAGACATGGTGCAGAAAAAAAGTGTCACAAAATCCAAAACACAAGGCAGCTTAGCCAAGATCTTGAAATGTATCTTCTTGCCTATTAAGGAGCTTACGATTCTCAAAATCTCAATATCTGGGTTTGATACTCTTCGTCAAAGCTATAAACTACTTATATGCTCTCTCAAAGTCTGATAATCTCACAATACAAAGGTTTTGGTACACTTTAATAACTACAGCAAATGCATAGACATACAGGAGAAAGACTGCTTGAGGTGGCTTTCAAGCTTGTGGCTTTTTCAGGTATTACATAAGTAGTAATGCATTGACTATAGATATAACAGAGACCTATTTTTCATCACTAGCCCTCTGAAATCCACCTTTATCTTGCCCAAAACACCCAATTGGCCACTAAATACTATGTTACAGCAGGGACTGTACCTAGACTGCAGCTCTGCTAAGGACAAGAGCCTGATAAATTCCCTTCCACCCACCTGCCTCCTCCCTCCCTCCCTCCCTCCCTCGAACCTGCCTGGCCCAACGTCCCCTGAAAGTCTGAGGTCACTCAAAAAATCCCGTCATTTCAGAGAAATCACTCACTTTCCTTGCAAATGTCACAGATAAAAGTGAAAGCATGCTTTAAAACATCAATCACGCACCTCTTCAGATCTTGTATAGCTAGCCTGGTATAGCTAGCTAAAAACAATTACTGTAGGCTATAAAAAAGACAACAATATTAATGTACAGTAAACAATGGCATGTATCTGGTCAAAAGTGCTACTGAGCATGTAAAGCAGCACAGACACCATCAGAACAATAAAATTACTATGCGGACTGGGCATTTGTGGTGCTCCATAAATAACTACTTAATATTTTTATGAACAAACTTTCACTAAAATAAGAGTTTTGGCTCTCATGCACATTGCATTTGGCACAGTGTGTTCACTCATAATCTACTTAACATAATCATCCTCAGTCACTTATTTATTTAGCCTGTGACCTTGAAAAGCTTCAGTTGCGGAGAGAACTGTATATTCATATTTTACAGCTTAGGGCCTATTTTCCTCAGTGCTATTCTCAGCATATTCACAACGCCTGCAGGCTGGATTAGCTTCAAACTGGTATCTAGTTCCATTCTGAGCATGAATGAGCATGTATTTCATGTTTATTATTCATAAACAAGTTGACAGTGAGAAAACCCCCACTCTCGGGACATCACCCTGCTGCCAACCTGGTCTCCCCCATTGATTCATGAATTTGGTGAGAGTGAGGTCAACCTGTCAATGCGTACGGCAAAACGGGCAGGATGATAATACGGCTGACCGTTGAAATTCAAAAGGGACGGTCGTTTCATGCGTGAACGGCTGCCTCTTTAACCTTCCCTCCTCACAGATTGTTCTCAAGCCTTCCTTTGAGGCACTGCAGGGGAGTCCACCGCAGAGGAGATCGATGCAAACGATGTTCCGATCGGAATAAAATGTGCAAGATGTCAGGGCATCATTTCAGCAGAAGCCATTACTGTTTTATCTCTGCACTCCCGTGATGGCATCCTTACATTCCTCAGTGTCCTTCCCTCTTTACCCAGAAGGCACTGCTGCGGCAATGCTCCTGCAGACTGAAATAGATAAACACACAGGTGGAATAGCCTACCACTTCTGTTCCTACTTTCTCCATCCTGCGGGGCAAACAGTTTGCTCCGTTAGGCGCAGTAATTAATCACGCTCTCGTCTCGTGGCATTCCCTCGCTTCCCCTCTTCCTCTGAAATACAGCCCAGTGCTGAAGACTGGCAGACTGTTAGGCAGAAAAATAAAGCGTGACAAAAAACAGAGCCGAAATGTACAGGAGTCCAGAGCAGCTGAGGGTCATTTTCTTTTGGAAAAGTATCATTTTGCACTAAATGTGAGACTATAGCTGGCCAGAATCACTCTCTTACTTTGGACTGCAGCTTTATCACATACGGTATAGGCATAGCCAAACCAGAACTCTCTGTGGGTCAGTAAGGAGTATTAAATAAAGCCCACAGCTTAATCAACTGCGGGCAGCGCATTTCATAATCTTGTAAGGCATTTCTTGACCACTGGGACCTAAAGCAGGTGCGGCGCAGAATGTGCCTGACCACTCCGTGCCCCCCGTGCATGCAGGCCTCCATGCAGAACATGCAATCAGAGGAGTACACAGATGGGCTTCACACCCCTCGTGAGTTGCTGCGGGCGCCTGTCGCAGTCTGCCAAGCCCAGCAGGCCGCACTCCAAGGAGAGCGGCCAGCAGTAAACACAATCAGTTCTAGCTGAGAGACAAACTAGACTGAGAACAGTTTGCACCCTACCCACTGCACGAAAGGCTGCGTTTACGGGGCGGACACTATAGTACACAAATCCGAAAGCGGTCTGTATCTGTGCCATTTGCGGATGCGTTTCTGCCATCGGAAACGGACATAATCTTGTGCACTGAGGTGTTCTTGCCCAGAAATTTACCATAAATTAGCAAACATCTACCAGAAACTCACCTTTTCCTACAGTGACCACTCCCCCATTGTCACAGGGCTTTTACTCTCCATCTCCCTCAGGTCTATCCAGATCCCTGGTATCCACTAAGGGGTTGGGTTTTTTTCTCTTGTCATTCTCTCTGTCAGATCATGAGTAAGGTGTCTCTCTTTCTTAATCTCCTTTTGCCCTCTCCTCTTTTCTTCTCTGTCTTGCCCTCACTTTCTCCCCCTCCCTGTATGTATCACCCCCCTCTCTCTCACTCTCTCCTCTTCCCCCTGATAGGAGTCAGTCACATGACTGGCCTGTGTCTCATAGTGAACCTCATCAGAAACAGCTCACATCCTGTCAATTGCCCACATCCTCCACAAATCTTACTCCCTGGGCCTCAGTCTGATGGAGCCCTTGCCTTTCTCAGTATGAAGCAGGTTTGTGTTTCAACACCCTTTCATTGCAACAGCCCAAGCAACGTGTCAAATTTACACAAGCGCCAGTGCAGATGCAGGTTTGTCTCCTAAAGTACACAAAAAGCAACCCCCAATAATTGCCCTTTTGTTACATGATACATGCATGGTATGTTGCACAACTCACCTTGCATAACAGTGGGTTGTCTTACATCATGATAATTATAATAATATCATACCAAAGAAGAGTCGAGAATCCTGAATTCATGGGGACTTTTTAACTCGAGAGCTGTAAATGGCACTCCGCTGATAACTGAACAAGGTGGGAGTGAAAGAAATGACTTCATCAGGAAAGAGCAGGTATAGAGAAATCCAATCCTGGTATCTGAGAGAGCACTGTTGGCCGGCAGCCATACCGCCATGTACTCTGCTCCTGTTGGATGGTTGAATCTAAGCAGGTGTGGGTTTGGTTAGTACATGGATGGGAGACCTGGGAGACTTATTATTAAGTTGCTGCTGGATGTGGTGTTAGTGGACCAGTAGGGGGGGCAATCTTCCCTCTGGTAAATAAACCCCAATGCCCCAGTGCAGTGATGGGGACACTTTGTTGTAGGACATGCCATCTTTCAGATGAGATGTTAAACCGAGGTCCTGACTGTGGTCATGAAAGATCCCACTTATCGCAAAGAGTAGGGGTTTCCCCGGTGTCCTGGCTAAACTCCCACCCTGGCTCTTTCAATCTGCCACCTAATCATCCCCAGTTTAATTGGCTAATAATGGTTCTTTCCCTCTTCATCTCAGCTGATGTGTGATGACATTCTGGCGCAAAATGGCTGGCGTTGCATCACCCAGGTGGGTGCTACACATTGGTGCTGGTTGAGGTGACTTTCCCCCTCATCACTGTGAAGTGTTTCAGTGTGAGAAAGGTGCTATATAAATGCAAGGCGTTATTACTATTATTAGCTGCTACCATCCTCTGTCCCAAACTCTGTAGCCAAACTCTGTAGTCCTCCACCAATCTTACTCCTTGGGCCTCAGTCTGATGGAGCCCTTCCCTTCCTCATTATGAACAGGTTTGTGTTTCAACACCTTTTCATTTCAATAGCCCAAGCAACGTGTCAAATTTACAGAAGCGCCAGTGCAGATGCAGGTTTGTCTCCTAAAGCACACAAAAAGCAACCCCCAATCATTGCCCTTTTGTTACATGATACATGCATGGTATAAACTTACCTTGCATAACAGTGGTTGTCTTACATCATGATAATTATAATAATATCATACCAAAGAAGAGTCGAGAATCCTGAATTCATGGGGACTTTTTAACTCGAGAGCTGTAAATGACACTCCGCTGATAACTGAACAAGGTGGGAGTGAAAGAAATGACTTCATCAGGAAAGAGCAGGTATAGAGAAATCCAATCCTGGTACCTGAGAGAGCACAGTTGGCTGGCAGCCATACCGCCATGTACTCTGCTCCTGTTGGATGGTTGAATCTAAGCAGGTGTGGGTTTGGTTAGTACATGGATGGGAGACCTGGGAGACTTATTATTAAGTTGCTGCTGGATGTGGTGTTAGTGGACCAGTAGGAGGGGCAATCTTCCCTCTGGTTAAATAAACCCCAATGCCCCAGTGCAGTGATGGGGACACTGTGTTGTAGGACATGCCATCTTTTGGATGAGATGTTAAACAGAGGTCCTGACTGTGGTCATGAAAGATCCCACTTATTGCAAAGAGTAGGGTTTCCCCGGTGTCCTGGCTAAACTCCCACCCTGGCTCTTTCAATCTGCCACCTAATCATCCCCAGTTTAATTGGCTAATAATGGTTCTTTCCCTCTTCATCTCAGCTGATGTGTGATGACATTCTAGCGCAAAATGGCTGGCGTTGCATCACCCAGGTGGGTGCTACACATTGGTGCTGGTTGAGGTGACTTTCCCCCTCATCACTGTGAAGTGTTTCAGTGTGAGAAAGGTGCTATATAAATGCAAGGCGTTATTATTATTATTAGCTGCTACCATCCTCTGTCCCAAGCTCTGTAGCCAGAACAAACATCACTCACACTGCACATTCAGTGCTATCTACTCCATGTAAAGTATATACAGTAAGGCACAAGCACATGCACCATTGAGATATGTAAGACAGCTTCCGCCGCCGACCCATTGAATGGGTTCCTATGGGAGCAGCTCATTGGTGCATGAAGCCAGTTCTCGGAGGCTGCCATGTTTGACTAAGGGGTGTTAGAGAACCAGCGCAATGGGTACTTAAAAGGGAAAAAACAGTGGTAAACACAGAGAAATGACGTGAACCGCTGAGGATCGCAGGGGCGTGCTCTGAGAATAGAGCTGGTGTCGGTCTTGCATCTAGCAGCTAGCTAGCTACAGCATTTTATGGAAGAAAACAAGTGACTCATTATGTCTAGGACATTTCTAATCTGGTTTCTAATGTTTAACATTTCTCATATCAGCATCATAGCATCATAATTTGAGCAATGTATGCCATCTTTATTACTCATTTATCATTATTAATTTAATTAAAATTCATCATCATGTACAATGGACACAACAAGAACACAACATTATTCTAGGTAACATTATTATTAATAATGTTAATAGTAATAATAATAAAATGACAAATCAAACATAATCAAAACAGTAACGATACTGAAAGTAGATTTATGCAATCCTAGGTCTCCAGGGTGGACGCCTCATGCACGTTGAGGTGCTGCTGTGCCCATTTTTGCAGGTGCACTGTGACGTAGAAACATGTGGACCAAATAGGAATTTTAAAAAATCTTATATCTTCTTCTGTGAGGCTCAGAAAAAAGGGTACCTGGAAACCAACTAGTTCCCTTTGAAGAAATAATTTAAAGCTACTGTCCCAAATAGTATAATTTGGCCAGGGTAAACTCATAGGGCCCAATCTCCCGATACACCTGGCACTAAGCGGTGGTAACCCAAACGCAAGTGTCTTTGTTGGTTTTGGACTGATGCAGGTGTCATTTTAGCGTCCAGCGCTCACATCCATAAAAATAACAAGATTACATTGTGAAATGGAGATTAATATTTTTCCCCAAAATAAAACATTTTCTCTCCCAGAATAGACGCATGCTGTCCCTGGAATTGTGGGAAAGTGGGGTTGTTTTAAGCCATTAAGCTACCAGTAAAAATGTGTTGGGTCATATTTCCATTAATGCTACTAATCAATATTAGAATGCGTGTAATATGGACTTCGGATGAACTTAGCTAGCCGAAATGTATTTCCTGTGATCTGTCTGCTATGAGAACAGCTTCATGGAATTGATATTTGGCAATGATTCATTGTATAATCAAACAAAACTCATTAAACAAGCAGGCTAATTTGCCTTTTTCTAAGCTGAGACGGAAGCCATATTCTGGTCGCTTCAGCTGCTACAGGTGTTATAACAAAATTCAACCGCATATATTTTGTAAAATAACAGCCCTGGTGTAAGCTCCTGTTTCCCCGTTACTATATTTCTGGGAAACGGGAATTAGTTTGGTCGGTAATTGGCTACTGGGAACCCATGCCGCACGTTAGTGTTAAACCCTAATGTTTAAGATTATTACTGTATATATTAAAACATCATAATGGTTAGTCTGAATAATATTGATCCTAATATTGATCCATATATTCCTTGCTCGCACACTTTAACCTTGCGCACAAGCAGGTCTGTTCGGCAACTGTAAATCACTCTTTTTGACACTGATTGGTTTCTTGCATGTTACGCCCAAGACACACCTATAATTAATGAAGAGGCTAAGTTCAGCCCATTTGAATCTTGCGCCTTACTTCGCGCTGAAAATAGGCACCCTCTAACTAGCAAAACTGGAGTTGGACACGCCCTAAATGCACTTACGTCATGAGTTTTAGACCATGCGCTAATCATCGTCAAGATAGAGCTCATAGTTTTGAATGGACTTCAATGGGAAAACTTGCCTTTTAGCACCAGAGACTTAGTAAACTGCAATAAAAATAGGGAGAATGTCAATCCCTGGTTCCCTGACACACACACACACACACACACACACACACACACACACACACACACACACACACACACACACACACACACACACACACACACACACACACACACACACACACACACACACACACACACACACACACACACACACACACACACACACTATCCATTTAACCTCTATTGGCTCTGGAAACAAGTTAGCCTCACCCTCCCCTCCAAAGAACCCATGTTCAGTCACAGAGCACTTTCCAATATCCTATCAGAATTTAAATGGCCATCCATTTGAGCTCAGGAGGTTATTACTGTGGCTATTGTGAAAGCAGAGCAAATTGGGTACATTCAAATTGAGTTCTTTCACTCCATTGGAGAAGTGAATTTGCAAAGGAATTCACCTCCATTCTGAGCAGGAGGAAATACTGAAATTCACACTCTTCAGGTAGGTTACAATCAACAACATCCGCAAACAATCCACAAAAAGATGAATATGTGTAACACAAATGTATAATTATATGAATACCAATGTGCATCGCAAAGGCAAAGCTTTGTCAGATAAAATGGGCAATTTCTATAACCTTTGCCAAGTTATTGTGAATTGCTTTTTACACTGTTCAATGGGGAAACTTGCTAACAGTACCAGATGTTCAGCACAGCTTGTAATGTGGCCAAGCAGCATAAGCCTGATATACACCCATGAATAAGAGCATGCACAAAGCAACAACTCCTGTTTATTGGTGGTTTTGGCTGTCCCATTTTTCAGACAAATGAGCTTGAAGAAATGCATGATTCTAGGTGCCGCATTTGTATATTTGGACGTCACATTTCTCGATCACAGCAAATGTTACAGACGCAGTTCACCCAAAAATGTCATTTTGATAAAGTTTAAGTTTCTACATACTTGGAGTGCCATCTATCCATCCAGGTAGTTCCTCTGAGAACTCACTGGTTTTGTAGATATCCGCTGCAGCTCACTGATATCACACTGATAGCTCACTGATATCACACTGATAGCTCACTGATAGCTCACTGATATCACACTGATAGCTCACTGATATCACCCTCACCAGTTCCAAAGAGGGTGCTGCTCAAAGCGCCAAAAATGCACATTCGAAAAAATCAACAGCAACATCTCTTTCCGAAAATGATACAGTTACTCACAAACACACACAGACCTTGTTGTGCACGGTATTTACACAAACTACTTTCTACCAAAGTACGCCAACTGTGTACGCGCAAATTCTTTAAGCGAAGCATGCCAGTATTCTGGGGCTTATGTCAACACAGTGCGCCCTAGAATATTGGCGTGTTTTGGTTGATACTTTGCGCAGTTGATACTTTGTACTCACTCTGTGTGTGAGTAACAGCGTCAATATATCTAGAAAGAGACGTTGCTGTTGATTTTTTCAAATGTAAATATTTGCCGCTTTGACCGCCACCAACTTTGGACCCATCGAGGTCCGTTATGACTACCTGGATGGATAGATAGCACTCCAGCTATCTAGAAACATATCAAAATTAAATTTTTGGGTGTCCATTTAAGACTTTAACCAATATGAAACCAGGTGGTCATACCTAAGAAATACAACTGAAGGCATAAATAATAAAGCTTTCTGCATCTGTGAGGGGCGGGGCCAACAGCCTCTGTTGTGAATGGCTGTCACACCTCAGTTCAGGGAATTGTGGCTTCAGGTGATTAATCTTTGTTTAGGGTTTCCTGTCATTATGTACCCTTGCAGCAGAACAGAAATCCCTCAACACTTGCATATTTAATGAGTAATTTCCCCACAGACCCCGCCCCCTCTTTCTCTCCCTCTCAACATGCTAACACATTGCATTCAGAGTATAAGGTAGTTCCCTCAATGGCTGTGTCTAAAATAATGAGTGCTCACATGCAGTTGGCCAGCCCCAGGACATCAGAATTAAATTTATCCAAGCTCTGACACTTTAGCAGATCCATTCAATGTCGACACACATATTGTTGTCTCATTTTTCCACATCATTAATTTTTTACATTACATTACATTATAGGCATTTAGCAGACGCTCTTATCCAGAGCGACTTACAGAACTTCTTATTACATTTATCCATTTATACAGCTGGATATATACTGAAGCAATTCAGGTTAAGTACCTTGCTCAAGGGTACAACGGCAGTGTCCTACCTGGGAATCGAACCTGCAACCTTTCGGTTACAAGTCCAGTTCCTTAACCGTTATACTACACTGCCGCCCATGCCAATTTTCTACATTAGAACAATTGAAATTAATAATATTTTTATTATTACATAAGTCAAATATTTTTTCCAAATGGTGAATGGCTCTACTGACAGAAGAGCAATGCTTTATTATTATCTGGTGTACCATACTGGCAAATACACGGTTACTCACAAACACACACAGACTTTGTTGTGCGGTATTTACACAAACTACTTTCTACCAAAGTACGCCAACCGTGTACGTGCAAATTCTTTAAGCAAAGCATGCCAGTATTCTGGGGCTTATGTCAACACAGTGTGCCCTAGAATACTTGCGTGTTTTGGTCGATATTTTGTGCGGTTGATACTTTGCAATGTCTGTGGATGTTTGTGAGTAACCGCATCGTTATATCTGGAAAGAGACGTTGCTGTTGATTTTTTCAAATGTAAATATTTGGCGCTTTGACCGCCACCAACTTTGGACCCATTGAGGTCTGTTATATCGGGGTGATGTCAAGATGAGTTGCAGCAGATAATTATGTTTGTGAAAGTATCAATTCCTAAAATGCATGTATTCATAATAGCTAAATGGTGAATACATAGAAAAGAGCTGAATTTATCAGTTTGTTTCTACTTTCTTCTACTTGTTTCTCATTTTTATTTCTGTCCAGTCACGGATAAATGTTAAGAAGCACTGGATTAGGAGATGAATTCAACACCTGATGTGTAAGCCTTCTCTTTGTGTAGAACCGTGGCCACTGGCATTCGCATTAAACAACCAGTGATACAATCTGCTCTCCAGCATACTCATGTCCTGTCTTCAGCCAGAGATATCACTTACACTTCTGAACACCACCACACAACACCAGGCACATGGAGGCGCTGAGCAAAGCATTACGTGTGCCATCTAGGCCGTAGTTGCATTCGTGTCTGAATATTTCCTGCCCAGGGAGTGCGGATGAAAATCAGCTCTATAGCTAAATCCGGTTCAACAGTGCATCTGACAGTTCTGCACACCTACCTGCATTCTAGGGCTTTCCTGTTACTGAGGAAACACGAGATGCAGCCGGATCACTGACTGACAAGATCAGTGAGGACAATAGTACATAGATTATATCTCGCAATGATTTATTCATTAATTTGGGCAGATGGAATTCATTTTAAGGTCAATAGTGTCAATAGCACAGTGAGAAACAAAAACACATGAACAGAACAAAGATTGCTGACTGTGTGCATTGCATTTTTTATGACCCATGACCATCATTTAATAAATTCATGACACCACAGAAATCTATCATAAACAGTCTCCTCCATGTTGGGGGCACCAGTGTTTGTCTGAGCAATTTGAAAAAATAAGTACCCGATTAACATGAAATTATCAACAGAAGTTATTAATGCAAATATTATTAAAATCATTTTCAAACCCTTCACTTCTGCGATAGCGGAACAGCTCCCGTCACAGTGGCAGGATGCAGATGTGCTTTGTAGTTCTGCACTTCCAACGCACTTCTTTTTTTAGATAGCCATGACCAGACCTCCTCACCCAAAGCCCTTTGAAGGATAGGAAGTGTTTATCTTTGTAGGGCATGTCATTATCATCCAATTTATTGCTGAGGTACGGCAGTTAATGATGTACTTCAAAGCTGAGACCTCAGCACTGTTAAAAACAACAAGGCAGTGAAACACGGCTTCTCTTGATTATCTGAGCATCGTTTTATCTGCAAAGTGGAAAGGAAAAAGGACACCTCAGATGAATGAATTCCAGGCTCGTCTAAGCTGGTTTATGCTGGTTAGTGCAGGTCTGGTGCTGGTTTAGCTAGTGGACTAGTATGGCTATGCTTGTTGACTAGCAAAATCTTGTTAATGCGTGGTCTCGCTGGTAAGCTGGTCAACCAGCATGGTCTTGTTGGTTAAGATGGTCAACTAATGTGGTCTTGCTGGTTAAGCTGGTCAACTAAAGAGGTCTTGTTAGTCAACTAATGTGGTCTTGCTAGTTAAGCTATCAGCACATCAGCATCCCTTGCTGGTGAACAGCATACCACTGTCCAAAACACAACATATGCTGGTCTTGCTGGTGTAACAAGCATGCATTATGCTGGTCATGCTGGAAACCAGCTATACTGGCCTATGCTGTTTTTTTCCAGCAGGGACTTTCCCCATAGTGCCTGCAATAACGCACAGGTTTCTGGGCTTGCCCAGGAAGCACACACACACACACACACACACAACCTATATGAAATTACAATGTTGTAAAAAGAAAAATGCCAGGTAAAAAGGAAAACACCAGACAAATAAAAGATATTATAGCATTATTATATAACCTTCAAATTTGATGTCTATACTAAAACTGCCTTTCTATGAAAAAGACGGAAGTGTGCTGCAGACAGATTCTAGTAAAACTGGAATATTTTTCCCCAGAAGAGGAGATCTCATTGCTGTTGAATTATCTGGCTCTAAAGCTCGCTTAATATTTAATGTGAGTGGTTTTCTCTCAGAGCCCAGTGTTCCCCGCAAAAAGTAAAATTGGCCTCAAAAGCCACACCAGTTCTCCGCTAACGGGAACAACTCTAGAAACAGTTCTGACACGCTCATTTCCAGACCTCACACTAACTGTAACTACAGCAAAATTACCCACGAGGCTCCAGAAACATTAGCAGTTAGCGTAGTTGGAATCCATAAACAAATAGATCAAGTCTATTCATGAGGGCCGTGTAATTTCCCTAACTGATGCTTCAGTCTTGTGTTACTTACACGTTATTTAGCCGCAAGTGCAAGCGTTTGTTTAAAAGTGGTCATTCAGATACTTGAACACGTCCATTATGTATGAGGACAAAAGAAAAGTGCTTCACATTAGGAAACCCTAATGGAACAAACCTCCTCTTAGAATAAAGTCTCTTGATGTGCTGTTCAGTTTTACGTGCACTTTTTAGAAACAGGATGAGGCACTGGCCTAGAATTTAGACCGATCCTCCACCTGGTTCATGCGTCTGGTGACGGCTCCCTCGGCGGGCAGAATACAAGGTTCTACCGTATGTACTTTTTCTGCAATTTATTATATTTTCCTTCAAGAAAAGTTTATTTTTGCAACTTTGGCCTCATTCTTCAGATGCCCTGTTTCTTCACCAATGTGCAAGTCTCCTACCTCATAACTATCCACAGAGGGATAGGTCTGGAGGACAGGGCCTACACTGGCAGAGAGGCCTGTTTTACTCAGTCCTCCTGAGAGGTGAGCTTTCTCTGTGGCACATTCCAATCTCAGGAGGCCCTGGGTGGAGCTTGTGTGGTATGTGTGGGGAACGTGCCAGCAGAACAGCCTTATTAGCATGATTAGAAGAGCCCTTTCTGTACGTTCATCCAGCTCACGAATGCTTATGAATAGACCCCACTGTTTTGTGCTGTAACAAATGAAAGATGGAAGTGTGCAGAAATTGTTCTGAAATGGTGAATGTTTCATTGCTAAGAACTGTACTCAAACACAAGTTCTGCAATGCGAATGCTTGACCACTGTGATGATACTTAGTGATATGGGGCGGCAGTGTAGTATAATGGTTAGGGAGCTGGGCCTGGAACACAAAGGTTGCAGGTCTGTACACTCCCGTTGCCCCTTTGAGCAATGTACAACTCAGCTGTACGAATGGACACCATGTAAAACATAAAAGTTGTGTACGTTGCTCTGGATAGAAGTGTCTGATAATTGCCAGTAATGTAATGTAATGATTGCAAATAAAAGAGACAGCTGGAAAACAAAAAGGGAAGCGGGGAACCTGTAAAATAACACCACCAGCAGGACGAGGAGCCCTTTCTCAGAGCACCAGGGTACCAGAGGCTTTAAATCTCAGAGTCGAGAAAGTGGCAAACCTACTGACGCAGGTTATATCAGCCAACCTTACAGACATGAGGGAACTTGTCAGTGTAAAGATGCCAGAGAAGTTTAGCACCTCGTTTTCCACTCTGCCCACAGACAGGATTCACTTGGGGGTCGTTGGCTGATAACACCACCATAACAGCCACAACTGGTATAAGCCCGTGCACAAGACTGTGACGCCCATCCCTATGGTTTCACTTCCCCTTGCACGCAAGTGACAGGTCTATTCATCACCGCTCTTGAACTTGTGCCCAACAATGATGCCCAACAAGGATGTAGTCAAGTCCCGCTATCATTGCGTGGCTTATTGAAGGTGATATTACCTATCAGTGTGATGGATTTCAAAAACTCCAATCGCACTCTGTGGTTATAGGAATGAATAGGAATGAAAAAATGATTCTAGTAACTAAACACGTATTCCGCTCTACTTCAGTTACTTCAGTGTACAGGAGGTGAGTAGTAGGAAACTCTGGTGATGTTGGTGTGCTGTTCCTGTGCGAAATATGGAGATTCTGTCTTTTACAATGGCCTTTTCTGAATACAGAAAATAACATCCCTTTATTGAATCCCTGAGAGGGTTTGAGACAAGTTCTCTGTGGTGCCTAATACTGCCTATATTCGGATGTACTTGCCCCGCCCATACACCGACACAGCCATTTATGTTTGTGCGTCACGGGAGAGAACAACACCTGCCTTGGAGGATACTCTCTGAGCAGCTGTTCCACCAGTCCTATATCTGTCACTCCCTCAAACAGTCCAAGCAATGTTCCCCACCACCCATTTCTTTCAGACCATTAGAAGAGATAAACAAAGCCAGAGCAAGCAGAGAGTCAAAACCCACAAATCCTCCCCCAACAAAAGCCTGCACTGTTACAGTGAACAAGGTGACGGAACACTTAACAAGCAAAAGCCAATACACCATCGCAAGGCCGTTTACCTAACTGGAGTTCTACTCTTTCAGTCTGTGTCCATGGCAACAGTGGTTGTAGAGTTGCAGCCGATGCCTGGTATTTCTGCGTCCTTGGTGTTAATATGCGTTAGTATGTATATTGTTTGAAATCTTTCTCATGGAGATCAATGCTGCAGGAGCAGTCGGCCTGGATAGCCGCAGCTCTATAGACACACACTTATGCGAACAGGACTATGGGCAACGACCACATACTACAACAATGCCAACAGAGACTGTAAATCTGTAAACATTTCATGAGTAATCCATGAGCACACTGATTTATTTATTACCAGTGCAATATAAAAAATGCTGAACAGATCCTTATAATGGCAGCTCTAGGCATAATAGCTCTCATGAATAACTGGCCTGACATGAGACAGGAGCAAGAAGTAGTAGTCAAAATGCTTAGTACATTCATACAGAGTGAGCTGCCTCTATTTCTTTACCTAAGGGATTGCCTTCCTTATAGCTAGGCCGGTTAAGTACAATAATGAAAATGTAGCCTGTAACAGACTGGCATAAAGGAGAAACCGTGTCAAATATTCAGCACTGGAAAATGCACAGATGATGAGTGAGTTTGTGAAAGTTGTTAATAACCTAAACCCTTTCCCACGTTGCTCATCTCGATTGCTTATCCACTAAATTTCTGGCCCAACGATCTTGCAGACAAACAGCACATACCAATCATCAGAAATGAGCTGCCCGTTATTTAATGCATTTCATTATCCATCATCTCCCTTTCCACCATCAAAAGAGAGCAGAATCACACAGCCACTACATAACACAGACACGGTGGCAGGGACAGCAGACATAGGTTATAGGCCCCGGAGGCAGAAGTCATGTGATTGGGAGCCCATTAGGGGAAGACTCAGGGGTGAGGAAGAGACAAGCAAAGGGCAAAGGCAATGGGTGAATCATTTGAATATAAATCCATTAGACATCCATGTATAGTAGACAGCTTCAGATTTCTACATGGAAGTAACCAATGTTTGTTCTTAACAGAAATAGCCCCACCCCAAACCCTCTCCTAAAACTCTAAATTGCATGATGAGAGGTCTTCTCTGTACCTTATCGTGCCGTTAATACATATGCCACTGCTGCATATAACAAGATAGAAATCATTTGACTTCAGATCAAACACAGCTCGACCGCTCAGGGTGGCACAGTGATGCACTCCTCCATCCCCTCTCGTCTCATCCATCTCGTGTCTCTCTAGTGGCTTTGTGAGGCAAAGGACAGCATCTGACCGTCACATGTTCTGAACACAACACATCCTGAGTACAACGTTGGAATCTGAGAGTGATGAAAGGATGCCTGGCCTATCGCTTTCACACGCCCTTTTGAGAAAAGACCATCGGGTACACAGGACACACCGCGCATTGTAGTCCAAAATGAAACAGCCAGGCTTCGGTGTGTGCACTCGTGGGCTGGGCACGCACCCAGATCGCTCTGAAAATGGAACAACCTTGCAGCGACTCCTCGCAGAAGCACACACCTACACTAAGCAAGTGTGAATGAAGATAACAGCCGGGCCACGGCACCACGAGCGTGAGCATTGTCAAGACATGTCAGGGTCCGACATTTCAGTGACTGATACACTGTCCCTTTGTTCAGTACAGAGTATATAGTATATAAATTATGTAAACATGATAAGCAAGTCTAGAAGTTTTATCTTTTCTTTTTCATAAAAAGCAAATGGCCCGCAGCAAGGGCTAACCCCCATTCTGTAATCAGTTGCCATGGAGACAGCAAGGATGTAAGTGGAAATAGCTCCTGAATCATGCGTTTGGACTTGAAGAAATGTGAAGGAAAAAATATTGATGGAAGCAAAGCTGCGATACTAACTCATAAATAATAATAATAATAATAATAATAATAATAATAATCACTGGTTGGCATCACATGGAAAAATATGATGTAATGTGTATTATTAAAACCATCCATATCAATTTAATGGGTATTGTAATGATTTCTTTATGAACTGCTTTCCATAAGAGCGCCTGTCAAATAAACAGGTAGGTTAAATGAAAATCTCAACTGAATGGATGTAAATTAATGTGTTTCTCTATTCAGTGAAACCCAGATTGTGATAACGATTAACTTGTACCAAGTTATAACGTATGGTGCTGTGGGTGCAATATCAGGTAGGCTAATATTAGTGCCACGAGTTGTAAAGAGAAATTGCTTCAATGTGTCAACGCGGTTTGTGGCGTTCAAGTCTTCTTTCACCGGGGTGCTACAGGTTACAAGACCTATGTCATTTGCAAACATAGCAAGCCAGGTGACTGAGGATGTCATCAGGCTCACTAATCATTCCAAGCTGTAGCGGCAACTCAAATGTGGAGTAGCCTATAAATTCACGTGGCCAGGAACAGATTGTAGGATTAGGCTTTAGACTAGTAAACATATATATTGGTTCGAATATTGTGTGAACAGAGGTTTCTCGCATCCCAGCAAACAGTGGACATCCCAGGTAAGTCCCCTTTTAGTCCCCTCAAAGTTATGATGTGACGTTCCCTGGGGATGTCCTAAAAACATTACTAGGACGTTATTAAATTCCTAGGAAGGTCACTGTTTGGTTACAATATGACATTTAATTTGAATTTTTCGTTCAAGCAACGTCCCTATGCGGTTATGATATGACGTTGTGCTCATAACATTCATGGGACATTCAGGGACGTTCCCGCAACGTCTGTTACTTGTTACAATATAACGTCGTGTACTGAATGTCTGGGGGACGTTACTAGAACGTCCAGAGAACGTTCTCTGTGACGTCCACGTAACGTTTAGAAAACCCTACAAAAAGACGTCAAGGCGACGTCCTGATGACATTTCGAGACGTTCAGGGGACGTCCCGGAGACCTAATTTTGTTAGCTGGGATAACCTAGTGTCTTATCTGTCGCTCCGAGTAAGCGATTGGTCATGACAGTATTCTGACAATGTCTGTTCATCGTTATTTGGAATACAACTGCGTTTGCGAAAAAGCGTGTGTAGCCTATACCAAAACGACGAGTCTAGCTACGATAGGAACAAGCAACTCATTGCCAAATCTAAAGTGCCTAGTTGCATAACTAGCTAAAAAGTAGATAGCATTGTGTAGGCTACCATGCATGCTCCTTGACAGCGTTAGATAGATACTGGTTCACACTAGTTATCTATCTATATGCTACTTTGGCTATCTACCAGCAGATACATAAACTACAGTAAATGTGTTACAGTGTGACAGAGCTATCGAACGCTAGCTAGCCTACTTGACTGATAGGCTAATGTATAGGCTAGCTCCAGAAATATTGTATAGGTAGCTTACACTGTAACATTTAAACAGTCATCTATTAGTAAACACTGAGTAGCGACAATACTGAACATGTTCGTTGACTAACAGCCTCTAACATTAGCCAGCTAGCTTTCAATATGAAAAAAGCAATAACTTGCCAGCTAATGAATTCCGTAAAAATAAATTGTTATATTTTATTGGGAGTAAGGCGTTAGGCTAGTCTAAATAAAATAAAAAATAATAAAAGGAAGCTCGCACAGGTAAACTAATATAGGCTAGGCTACTATTTTTTTTTAAATGAAGTTAACCTGAGAAACACATTCACCTTTTTTCAAATGTGAATGACAAAAGTCAAAGATTCCATTGCCTACCTTTACAGAAGTTCCGTTGTGAACAGCCGTGATTTCCCCTGTCTCCTTTCTCTCGAAACGGTCCGGTTAAGATTTTTTTATTTTTTTATTTAAAAAAAAAACGTTATCTAACTAAGCGGCACCACAAGCAACTTTGACTTCCCTATAAGATATGGAGAATATATTTCACCCTAGAATATAATGAGGAAGACGACACGCATCATACGCCCAGTTGCAATAATAATATATATTTTAATATTTGCAAAGTCCGATATATGTATTTAGCGGCCAATTGCATAAGCGGCAACTAAATCGCCAAACTTTAAACTTGATCTGAAACTTCTCCAAAATTGGTTTCACCCAGTTATCCCGTTTGTACAGATATGTGAACGATCAGTTGAAGTGCAGCGGCCAGAGGCTCAGAAAGGGGGCGGAGACAAATCTGAGTGAAATCCCCAACCTCCAATAAAGGTGGAATACCACCTCATACGTCACAATTTCTGAGGCGGGAGTGAACTCAGTCCTTTGTATCTTTTCCCTGACGTGGCTGTCATTCCAAAGAGCGCAACCCACGTTTGTACACAGGTACAATACAGGGAACAGGCGCGCCGGTAACTTTTACCTACTTTCAAAGTCTTCGAAGAGACTTCCAATATCATTTGTTTTTGTTCTCAGAAATGTATGATGCATTTTCCTCAACATTTGAGCTGCTTTTTGAGTTAATTCTGTTTATGGTTATTTTGGCAAGAGTTTTTCATATTATAGGCTATACATTTAAAAAATGAATTATACATGCTATACAATTTGTTGCTATGTTATTACACAGTATAGTGAAACATGATATTTTCAGAGGGTTGACAGTTTTCATGATATTATCAAAGTGCATCAGTAGGACACATTTAGCATTTTTCCAGCCCTAACATGACAACATATTGCACAGCACATGGATGCAGCAGTGTGGGTAACATTCCTCCTTCTCTGCTATGCCATCATCAATGGAACAATGCTATCTATCTAACAAAGCTTACTCCTTAAAACTGTTATTTAACATGTATTGTACCGAGAGTCACAACGTCCGTTTAACAACAGCGCGAAAAGTGCTTTTTGTGTCAAGACACAAGATAGACAATTAAGCAGGCACTCAGTATAAAAATAAATGTAATACTTGCTCTCAGCTCTCAGAACACATAGGTGATCAACATTACCTACATTCCGATTTGAATTTTGCAATTAAATAAATATCCAGACTACTGTGAAGCTCTGAAGCTCTCCCCATCTACTTCAAAGAGTCAGAGATTAACCATTCTAACTCTGTGAGGAACTGTTGGTGCAACGTTGACAGGCCTTGTGTCTGCTCATTACTGCGTGAGTGGGCTCAGGGTGGATGTGTATGTGGATGTGTAAGCCTGCTGGCGAACACTGCTGATATCGTAAGAGAACTACGAATCCCACACAAGAGTATTTCAAACAGAGTTAATGAGGCGACTTCGGGAAAAAAGAGATTTCGGGAACTAGGCCAAGGTTCTAGGTGTGATTCCCAGGTGGGGCCCTGCTGTTGTACCCTTGATTGAGGTACTTAACTTAGATTGCTTCTGCAGATATATATACAGGTACGTAGCTGTATAAACGGATCGTATGTGAATAATGTAGGCTGCATAAGTTGCTCTGGATAAACGTTTCTGTTAAATACCTAAGATTCAGAAAAACAAAAACATTTTATTTCTGTATTTGTGAGTAAAATTCTAGGCAATAATGACTGATATTCTTGAACTCAGACATGGTGTTACAGCAGGGACAAATTGTTTAAATGAAACCATTGACATAGACAGAACAGTATGACTGGCTGGGTCACATTGCTTGTCAGATTTAATTGTCTCAACACAATGATGAGACAAGCCTTCTGCAAACAGCACTGAAGATTTTAAGTTATGTGGAAAATCAGGAAGCTCTGGCAGTCAGAGCATTAGTGGATGTGGATGAAACCTCCGCTCTCTTGCTGCTGACAGCATAACTTCCAGGAACTAGGTGTTAAAAGGCAGGTATTCTCCAGCCATCACCGTGACAACGGAAGAAGAAACATACATGCACATTGGTGAACCAGATCCCCTCCTTGAGGCAGATTATGCAAATTAAGTCCATACAAAGAGTCTAAAAATGGTGTGATGTGTGTAAACCAGCAGCAGTAGGATTTTTGCTGAATCAAACCAGGAAATGGCCTGGTTAGTACTTGGATCCTGTAAAAAACAGACTGCCTCAAGAGGTACTATTTTTGGACTGAGATAAGAGCACTCATCCCTGTGGACCTCGTGAAAAATCACTATCCCGTACAGTGATGGGTAAACTGTACTGCAGGAGATTACATCACTTGGGTGAGTATGGGATACACTATGACTCTAGGATACTCTTTGAGAAAACATTTAGTGTTAGAACCAATATCCCAATCTGTCCCAACTCATGTTGCATCTTTCTGCACAAGTGAATGCTATATTTTGGTGGGGTATGAGATTAGCTGCCCTCTCATTAAACAGAGCTTTTTTTAGTACATTCAATAGCAATGCCTTGCACACCATAAGGCAGTCTCTGGTAGCCAGGCTGTGCCTTAATGTACAGTAGTTGCTTTGTAATGGCTGTCTCCATGGCTATGTTGTGGGGAGTTTTGGTTGAACCCGGGCATGTTTGTATTGACCCTCACCTCCTCTGCATGTTGGAATCTGAACTGAGCTGTTCTCTCGTCACATTCCAGCAGCATTACTTAATCACCCTCCTCTGAGAGAGATTTTGAACCAGGAGACCAAATGCACAGACAGCGGGGCGTCGGTGAATGAACAAGCGCATACGTGAAATCTGAGATCAGAAAAATCAGTTTGAGTATAGCCCTGCGATTAATTGACAACCTGTCCATTGGGTATTCCTGCCTCTCGCCCAATGCATGCTGGGATAGGCTCCAGCCTCCCTGTGATCCTCACCAGGAATAATCGGGTTATGTAATGGATAGATGGATGCCTGAATATAAAGTATATAAAGTAAAGTATTATAATTATTGTATAACACATGAAACATAAACATATAGCTGCTACACAGTTTCATTGGTGTATTGTCAGCTTTTCCGAAATGTTAAATTCCAAAAATATATGGTAATCAAAATAGTAATTTTATAGAATGGCAAACGCATGCCATTATAATTTTTTTTTTAATGTAAACAAAAAATGCAAACAGGGACATCAAGCTGTTAAGCGCAAAAACTATCACTAAACCGAATGCCATCCAGTATTGCCGTGCTGCTTTTGGTCTTTTGGCTGAATTTAGTGTAATCATGCCACCTACTGGACAATATCTGTAACTGCACTAACAAAATAACTTCTCAGGGTGAATGGTTTTCTTTTTCTTTAAAAATGGTATTTGCTGCAAACAAATCGGTCATACAATATGTGGAGCTGTAATCTTTTTTGAAACCTTTTTGATCACACATGGTTATATGCATGATTATCTCTTTCTCTCTCTCTCTCTCTTTCTATATATATATATATATATATATATATATAGAGAGAGAGAGAGAGAAGTCTGTGACCCATCGATGTAAAAAAACTCTTATTTTCTTATTTTCAGGTACTGTTACAAGCGATACTATAAGCTCTCTGCATTCGAATGGATCTCTATGCGAATTGGGGGGTGAGACTAGATTCAGCTATACATTACACTGGTACAGTATGGAACACATGACTGGCTAAATGGCTGTAAGTCATCCAGGGTCTAAGGTATCAAACGAGCCCCAAACCATCACTCTGCGGCCAGATATGGAGTAGATGTGGATGGATCATTTGTTTCTTAATTTACATAAATGACATCATGGCAACAAGAACGTTACTGTAATGTTTTTTGGAAATAGGTGGTGTAGCAAGATACCTTAAATCATGTAGGATTTATCAGGAATTAAAAGATGTGAATGTTTTTCAAATACCATGCAACCTTTACCAAAAAGGTTTATATCTTCCCCTATATAGTGAAATGAAATCCAAAAAATCTTCTGAAATATTAATAAAAATGAATAAACTTTCAATAATTTTTTTATATTTTTTAGGGGGGGGGGGGGGGGCTTCCTGTAACATATGCTCAGGCTACAGGCAAAGGCACAGCAGTGTGATTACGGAAATAGCGGGAGCACATTCCTTGGAAGTGGAATCGTTTCCCGGTGCGCATGTGGCATTGCAAGGGTTATTTCTCCTGACTCATTTTCAAATAGAACTTTAAGGGTTGTTTCTCCTGACTTTTTTCCCCATAGAGTTCTATAGGAAAATGAGTCCGGAGAAATAACCCTTGCAGTGATCCATCCACATCTACTCCATATCTGGCAACAGAGTGATGGTTTGGGGCTCGTTTGATAGCTCAGACCCTTGATAACTTACAGCCATTTAGCCAGCCATGTGTTCCATACTGTACCAGTGTAATTTACAGCTGAATCTAGTCTCACCCCCCAATTTCCATAGAGATCCATTCAAATGCAGAGAGGTTATAGTATCGCTTGTAACAGTACCTGAAAATAAGATATCGACAGTTTTTTTGATGTTGATGGTCACAGACTTCAGGAAGTAACAGCATGTAAAGGATACGCGACCAAATATGAAATATGATACTTTAAAAATACGTTAAAGCAAAGGGTATGAATACTTATGTAAATGAGAAATTTTATTTTTTTATTTTTAATAAATTTGCCAAAATCTCAAAAAAACTTTTTTCACATTGTCATTATGGGGTGTTGTGTGTAGAATTTTGAGGGAAAAAATGAATTTAATCAATTTTGGAATAAGGCTGTAACAGAACAAAATGTGGAAAAAGTGAAGCGCTGTGAATACTTTCCGGATGCACTGTGTATATATATATATATATATATATATATATATATATATATATATATATATATATATATATATATATATATATATATATATAATGACATGCATAAGATGATAAAGAATAAATGCAAATATTATGCATATGAATGAAGAATTGTGTTCCATTCTATAGCATTCACATACATTTCATCTATGGATTCAGTTTTCTCTGAGTTTCAGAGCCACAGTTCTTCTGAATGCTGAAAAGAATATTACAATTAAAAAAAAAAAATACAGTAGTGTCAAGGACAGCAGAAAAAATAGGGAAAAAACATTGGCTGCACGACGCTACATGCCAGCCATCTAACACATGCAAATGTGTGTTCAAAACTGCCAATAAATAAGGCAGGAAAAATGTGTGAAGGAAAATCTAATTGTGTGTGAAATTAACTCCTCATTCTTTGTCCTCAGTGAAACTGCATTTGTGCCAAGAAGGTAGATTCTGGGATTGTGTCCAAACTCTTTCTGCATGCCCAGCTCTGAAGACTGCTGGAAAAGACCTGGAAAAAATGCATCTGTACAAAGAGTAGGTGACATGTAGGCAGGTGAGAGCACTTTTTGTGAAGCTGCTGCTTGTGGCATAAAATATGCTATATAAATAAACAAATATAAATAAAGTCAAGTTTACTATAAAGTACAGATGAGAAATTCACAAAGAGGGTGCTGCTATTCTGTGTTCCAACAGCCTCCATCTCAGAACTGAATAATTGAATGGATGTACTACAAACAAACTTATCTTATTTTCAAAATTGACTCAAGATGAAAAGTACAGTTCATTATTAAAACACGAATAAATATAGGAACAAAATGTGAATGCATCCACTCAAGGCCGACGTGTCTGTTCCACTCAATGCACACAGTGTCTTACTTTCCCTATGAAATCGTTACAGTGTGTCAGGAAAATTCCACATACTGTGCCTGTCTAGACCTGCTGCCCTGGCACTGAATAGTACTGCGGACAGTGAGGAGTGAGGAAGAGATACACACACACACACACACACACACACACACACACACACACACACACACACACACACACACACACACACACACACACACACACACACACACACACACACACACACACACACACACACACACACACACACACACACACACACACACACACACACACACACACACACACACACACACACACATTTATGTCAGTGGAAGCACGGTCCTGAGTGAATTTGTAATGCTAGCGAATGGCTGAATGGCTCGTACTCAGTCAGGACAGCTGCAATATAAAGTCCATTTACTGTAATAAAGTATAATGACCAAGCATTACACAAAAGCCCTGTGCAGCCTTTAGCCTTATGTCTGAATCCCATTCCCCAGTGCATGGCTTTAGAATTTCAGAAAGAAGAATAAGTAATAAAAAATGAAACAAGTAAAATATATTTATGAAGATGTATATGTGTATTTTTGATTTTGTGTTTTTGTATATTTTGAACATAGGAAATAGGGACTAATTGGTCATATAGCTCTGATCTTTCTCTGTGATGTTTGGTATCTTTATCATTTGTCCTTGTGTAGTATTTCAGCAGTATGTCCAAAACAGTTTGAAATACTTAAAATGGCCCAAAACAAGTAAAAAACAGTTACAAGTAAAAAACAGTCATAGATTTTAGATTTTTTCTTAATTTACATAAATGACATCATGGCAACAAGAATGTTACTGTAATGTTTTTTGGAAATAGGTGGTGTAGCAAGATACCTTAAATCATGTAGGATTTATCAGGAATTAAAAGATGTGAATGTTTTTTCAAATACCATGCAACCTTTACCAAAAAGGTCTATATCGTCCCCTATATAGTGAAATGAAATCCAAAAAATCTTCTGAAATATTAATAAAAATGAATAAACTTTCAATCATTTTTTAAAATATTTTATTTGCTATTATTTGGGGGGCCGGGGGGGCTTCCTGTAACATATGCTCAGGCTACAGGCAAAGGTACAGCAGTGCGATTACGGAAATAGTGGGAGCACATTCCTTGGAAGTGGAATCGTTTCCCGGTGCGCATGTGGTCCCGCAGGTCAACCATTGCTTCATTGGTGGACTTGTGGAAGTCGCGGATGGTGTCACTCTTACTGTAGGAGTCTTGCAGCTCAAGCAAGCTGAGACTAGGACCTATCTCCGAGACACGCCCTGAGGCCACAGGGGGGAGCTGCAAGTGAAACCACCACAAACTGTTTACAGTGTTGCTCAGGGGTTAAGTAACTGGAGGAATGCAGGCTTGAATGGGGAATGATTATTGAGACCTTGGGCAAGATACATAACCTGTTTAGAATACCAGAATAAAGGAATAAGGTATAAAATGTATGTATGAAGTTATGTGTCTTTAAGGCAAATACTTTAAAGGGCTAGTCCACTTTCTTAAGAAAGCTTCCTATGATCTGCTGGCATTGCAATGGCTAGTATAGGGACATTAATGGGTTTGGTATACAGCAGCTTGTACATCATTGTTATGTTTCCAGAGGTTACTGATAAACATGTTCATTTTCATTATTCCTTTCCTTCCTTACTTCTCAGTTGAGAAGGGGCATAAGCTTTTCACTCCCAAGGTTATGAACCAGACGTGTGGTTTAGGTGCAGCTTCCATGGCCAATTGGTAGCTACCACACTGCGTGTTCTTTAGCCTAGTGCTTACAAATTAAAATTGAAGCTTGGATTATGTCCGACTACGAATCACAAGAGTTTCAGCTACGTTACAGAACATAATTTATTCCAGCCTGAATTTACAGATGAGGAGTTGCAACAGACGCTGAGAGGTTGAAGAGGGAAGTGAACTGGCATCCTTACATCTCGTTTGAGAACTAGTCACATTTTCAATAGATATGGGACGTCTCAAAGTAGTTTGTGAAAGTAAAGATGTTTAGATGAGGATGTTTTTGTCAATTTTCCCCACAAATTGGAATTGCACAGACAGGAAACATTTTTAATCCTGTTGATTTGTTGCTGCTCTGAGGCGCTTCTCTCACTTGTAGTGCTGTTGCTACAGAAAGTTGTGCCACTTCTTTCCTTAAATGCAGCAGTCCCAGATTGCATGCTTCATAGGAAATAGGTGCAACCAAAGATGCGGTTAAATTACGTAAAAAACAAATAGAATAATCCGGGAATATACAGTACACAGGTACAACCTCTGGAGGCTTAACATCGCTGTACAAGCTACTTTGGAGTCACTAGAAGTGTACCGTCGCTTTAAATCACAAACACATTCACGCCCCTATTGTGAAGCTGGCAGGTTGTTAGAAATTTCTGTAAGTATCTCAAATATCCTTCATCACATACAGAAACTGTCTGGGCCAATAAAAGTACTAAAACTGAAATTATATATATTTTTTTAAAAACAGAGAGTCAACTATTCCTTGAAAATAAATAATATAGATGTAGCAGGTAAATACATGCTAAACGTGCTTTATAAAGGCTGTCAAGTTGGGGAATGTTCAATATGACTTCATATGCAAATGTCTATGTGAATGTTCTATGTTTTTCAGTATCCAGTTACTGCATTTGTATTATTTGGATTTTAATGTTTTTTTAATTTTATTTTTTATTGCTGTATACCTATAGAATGTAAAGAATGCATTTCACAGTCACTTAGCATACACTTCACAGAAAATCATTGCACTTTGTACACATGAATAACAGTCCACGAGAATAATTTAGTCCAAACAGACAGTTGGTTTAAACTTCAAACATACAATGTGCACACCTGGAAAATAACGCTAGCCAATTCACAATAGTCACAAGTGTGATAGATGCAAAAAAAAATTTGAATATTCAAATCAAACAGGGAAGTATATAGGCTACACTGTGAATGAGTGCGGTAAGACACATTTAGTGCTGTTCAAGGTATACCTGCTCCTCTGTGATGGGATTTCCATCCACAGTTGTAATGTCTGTTGTCTTTTCATCAAAGCTGGGCAAGGGTCCACTTCCTGGAAACAAATTAATGGTGATATTTCAGCCTCAGCATCACTACAAGGTGTCCTGCGTTCAGACACTACCTGTGTAATAACCTTTTACTCCATTACCACAGCAATGAAATGCTCTTTATATGTTATCACTCCACAAAGACAACTCAACTACTCTAGGGCATGTAAAGACATGAAACTATGCACTTGTAAAAGCAAACACATAATACGCTCTACTGCTAATTCTGTAAATGTATGAAGACAGAGTGGACTGTTCACATGAATGAGTTCTTATTTTATAGTTTATAGTATACAGTATTTTACCTGGAACGTTATTTTTTTCCATATATTTATATCCTAATACATATACAGTACATTTATAAGAGCATTATCAAAATAGTTGACTTATCCAATTATATTAAGCTAGGAAGACAATTACAAGAATAATGCAGAAATATATAGAGGTACAGAAAGAAGCTGTGGTGTGATACAGGTGTGTTATCTACTGGAGGTGTGAGCTGCGGTTTGAGTGAAAGGTTCTGGTGCAGTTGTCAGTTGGTTGATGCAGTACTCTGTACCTGGGTATTCCCTCTGGTAGGTGGTACGATATATGCTCTTTTCCCAGTTTTGGAACATGTGACAGTTCTGTGCAGTCAGTGCAGTGTCCCTGGCACTCATAGCAGGGTTAGGGCAGATTATCTTCGGGGGAGCAGGATAGAATACCTGGCTTTCGGTCATCTGCTTTGGATACTGGGAGACAAATAGGAACATGGAAGGGATGATAATTACATTTGATATCATATACTGTACACCATATCATATAATACTTCCATTGTATTATCCAGGCATTAAATATTTGTGGATGTTTTCTTTAGGTGAAAGCTTCAGTTAAATAGTCAAACTATACTGTTCTGCTCACATCATAGAACCCCTGTTGCCCTGGCCAGGGCCTAGGCTCTGTGTGTTTCAGTGATACCTCATGACGGCAAGGAGAACCTGCAAGTAAGATAAAACTGTCCAACAAGAGCCGCAAGAGAGCACAGACGAGAACACTACTGACCACACATCTATCATTCAACATACTGTAACGTAGATTCACCATGTTCCGTACAGTAACGATGTTCTGTACAGTTCTGTAACGTTAACCTTCTCCCGCCATTCATTGAATAAATACTTTCTGGTTATGAATCACATTTATATCTGTGTCATCGTCATTTCGTCCTCTTTCATCACTGACCAAGAGATAGTGCATCCCGCCCCCCAGTCCAGTGAGATATCCGTAAGTATGCTAGCTGCACCCGCTCATGCTAACTCATGTTCGAGGGGGAAGCTAACGTCCCGACTGCAGCACGGGTGGGGAGACGATTAGAGCAGCGAAAATGTACATTTCGATTTAATTTATGCTTCCCACAGTACTAACGTTACAGTCTGCATGAAAATTATTATTATGTTATCACAAGTTGAATAAATGCTTTGAAATGGGCATTTTTTACCGTCAATTCAGCACAATGACCGCTGGTTTTTAAAAATCAATGATTTTTCATACAGAGCTCATAACTTGATTTCAACCGCGAAAATCGACGTTAATAATAGTCATATTGATCAGTTGAACGTTAAATAATAATCATTATGATTATAATTAACATCCAACTAATCAATATGATCAATATTAATGTCCATTTTCGCCACTAAAACAGAACAGAACTCTGTACGGAACATCGTTGGTATACTGTACAGAACATCGTTAAGCCCTATGATATTCCGTACACAGGCGGAGGGGGGCTTTTTCCCACTTTTCTCAAATACTATTGGTCCAAGACACATCAATCAAAGTGTAGACTGGCCAATGGGAAATTTCCCCGGAGAATGAGCACACAAACTTGCTTGTCAGCCTAGCAACAACAGAGGAGTGGCCGCTGACATGCGCTGAAGCAGGGAAAACTGTACGGAACATGGTTAATCTACGTTACATTCTGCCATCCAATTATACAGCTGAGAATGTACTAGAATGTCTTAAGGATACAACAGCAGGAGTTCCTACCACTCTCTCTCTCACTCACTCACACTCTAATGCCCTCTCACATGTTATACCATCCTCTCTCATATTCTCCCCGTCCTTCTCTCACACTCTCTCACTATGTCTTACCGATTGTCTTGTTGAGCAGAAGGATTGAATTGTTGCTCGCGTTGTCAGAGCAGCGGGAGTAAGGGAACACGGCGAAGCGAGGGATGTGGGAAGCGTACGGATGTTCCCTCTGAATTGGGACCTTTATCACCTTCTCGCTGTGAAGGACAAAGGAAGTGACACTTGTGAGGGACCAGGAAGTGAAACCCTGGGATGGATAGGATGTGAAAGTGAAAAATGCAGAAAACAGACGCGCATACGGACACACGCATACAAACACGGACAGTGCCATTCACTTAGATAGACAGGCCAACAGACAAATGGACAGACACCATTAAGACTGCTACACAGATTCAAAAGAATTTCAGTCATCATTAAAGCCATGAAGCCATGAACCATTCATACGTACTGAGACAATTAACAGTTAAGAAAGAGACAAGCTATGAGACAAATGCATTTTCACTTACATGACATCAATTTCTGGAGGTTTGGGAATTCTACAATACAAATAAGTCAATAGAAAGAAGTCATATAACATACAAACGTACTGCAAAGCTAAAAACTGCTATTTATCAGCATTTACTTTTAATTGAGCTATTTAAACATATTTAAACACATGATTGCAGCACACTCAGGTGTCCTGTATTGAATAAAAAATGAAATAGAGGCAAATAATCAAATGCACAGCACCACCTGGTGGCATTAGCTGGAATTACACATACTTCCATGACCATTTTTTTCAGTCACTGCACAGACAGTTGTGCACCAGTCATTTGCTAATTTTACAATTTGCTAAAACAACTAAAAATACCCCCCTTATATAAAAGCAACCCAACTTACCGCTCATCATTACGGCGAAGGTTACTCTTCTTGAGAGAGGTCAGATCATAATACTCTGTTATAGAAACATTCCTGAGAACACAAATACAATCATTTCACACTGGCTAAAAGGATTAAAGGATGCATTGCAGAGACTTTTCAATTTGCGACGTGACATTGTGTGTCATACAATCATTGTACACATTCTGCACTACAGAGACAGTTGATGCCTGATGAGTGAATACACATTGGTTATAAGCGACAGGTAATGTTAATGCCGGCTATGATTTTTGTGTGAAACTCGCATTTAAGACTGAATCCACAAGTTTGCTCATGTTTCATGATTCATATTTGTTTAATACGCACTCAGGAATGATATCTCCTCCATAGCTGAAGTGCTGATGGCCCTTGATGAATGCTGGAATGTACTGTGACCGTGATGCCATGGCATGCAGCTGGTGCGATTGGTCTGCTTTGGTGGGTGAATCTGAAAATGTCAAGATCAATGGGTGAAGTAGCATAACTATCAGAATATGCTACTTGTGTTTTGATACCCTGTGGCGGATGCCCTCCATTGACAATAGCGCAATACACAGAGCTAAACAAAGACATAGAATGAACTAGAATGGCACTCAGAGAGATGCTACGCCCGCACGTGTGCTAATCTCGACCCTGAACGTAATATGCAGCATGCGGCTGAAACTTTGATCTTGCACTGTGAAGTCGAGCATTGACCGATTGGGAAAAAAATTCAAGATTCAGGTCACTGCCCAACTGTCAACATGTCCACCAAGTTTCATCACAATCGGAGTACAATTGTTCGAGTTATGGATGATAGGTACACAAACACAGACAGACACACACATACAGACAGGAGCGAAAACGGTACGCACGCGGGTGTAATTAGTGTTTGTACTATTATGCACTGTAGGTAAACAGCTAAATATATTAGCCATGAATGTGTCATAATTCTGTAAGGACATTCAGAATAGATCAGTTCTTACATTTACTTCCTATTGGGCTACAAGCATCATCAGTGTTCTTATGCAGCTGCAAACATTTCTTTGCAAACATTTCTTTGCAAACATTTCTTTGCAGCTACTCAACCTTACCATTTACAAAAAAAATAAAAATCAACACTCCAGAGACCAAACCTTTCAACTTATCAGCACCCTAAAACAGGTTGTACAGATTACCAAATACATATATCTGGAATAAATATATGAAGTAAACGTTGAATAGACAATTCTGAACTGTGGGGAGATTGCAGGAGACTTACCTTGACAGACAAATAAAGGTGAAGATAGTTATCTTCCCTGGTTTGGTGTAATTTTACAAAACAGGAAAGTCAAGAAGAGTCCCTCTGCTGTCTTATCGTGACGGAGCCCTGCGGTGTGCCACAAGAACAGCTGTGTGACTACCTAGTTATCGATCTCTGTGGCCAGGATCACATTTCCTGTGGCAGACACTCTATCCACATCAGCACATCTCAACCATACAAACACAACCTTCTCTTATCTCAGTTGTGACCAAGGTAAGTCTGGTAAGTTAATTTAACTTTGAGGAAACAACCCTCACCTGATGTCTGAACTTACACTTTACCGACCACTGCGTCAAATAAATAAATAAATGGTTTAAATAATTCTAAACCACTTATTTATTTCCTTAGATAACCATTTATTAATTCCTTAGAATAAAGATAAATAAAGAGTAAAATGCAGACACACCATGACATGAATGACCCCATAACACATCTTTATGAACTGCTGTTCTACATCTTTGCAAAAGCATCTCGGCAGTAGAAGCCAAACACTAAATCAATAACCTTCAGAAAGCAAATCTCGGCTATGAGCACATTGTCCCTGTTATTGAGTTTCCCCATACAAGTGTATGGCAGGGTCACAGCTCAGTGGGAGAACACAAAGAAGGCTGCCAAGGCTCAGTAAATACTGAAACTTTAGCAGGGCTTCAGAAAGCAGTGAATGGTGTCACAGGGGATAAAGGCTCTGAAAGCACAGTTTCTATTACAGCTGCTGGCCTTGTGTTCATAGAAGGCAATGGCCCTCTTGCAAATTAACGGCGTACAGTTACCAGTGCTGTCCCACACACACACACACACACACACACACACACACACACACACACACACACACACACACACACACACACACACACACACACACACACACACACGTTCATTTAGATCACAAATAATTAGACATTGAAAAAAAGAGAATTATATAAAGGAAAAATGTTCCTGCCTGTCTGGTGTGAGCCTCGTACAGCACGTCTTGAACATCTTGCGTTCTGGTGACAAAGGTGTGTTGCTGAGCTAAGAGCACGTAAACAATTAGTGCCAAACAATTACAGATAAGATAACGGGTAATTAAAATGACTGTTGCCTTATATAAATGCCCGTGTAGCCTACGCGTTCAGATTTTGTAGAGCCGTTAGGATACCGCATGACTTTGCCATGGTCTTCATTTAAAATACATATTTACTCAGATGTTTCGGGACGTAGTAGCTAAAAGCGCAGCGTCTCGGATGCAGCCGTACGCTTTTAATCCTCAAGAAAATGACCTGCGCTCAGGATTATCGACGAACTGTTGAAGTGCAATCAAAAGTTTTTCTTGATCGCTGTACAATGCTCTGTCAGACCGCAGAGAAAAACATTTCCTTAAATATGTATCAGTTTCAGAACATCTCTGGGATCACAAGTGTTATGACGTCACAACGGTGCGATGACCGTACAACAATGGAGAGCGAGATAGTTTTAGTTCGTTTATTTATAAACATAGGCCTACATATTTAGACTACCGGATACATTGTAAATAAAATAGGAATAGTAACATTTCCTAAAGAAATTGTAGGTGTGGTTGCTCACCGTGTTATCAATTGCTGGGAAATGGCATAGAAATATGGTAATATGGTAAAGTGTCAGGTGGTACGTAAAAGGTGGAAATGGTTTGAACTGGTAATGCGGTATAAAGGGATCTAGTGAAGGTGAAAGTGTTAAAGGGGACATGAAGCACTCGGTAAAGTGGCTCTGGTTCGTTAGCTTTTTACCTTAAATTAGATATGACCGTGCGTTCAAATCTCAAACCGACCCGTATTTGCTGGAAAAAGAAGTTGAAATTCGCTTTTTTTTTCCCCACTAGGGCGCAGCCATCTTGGACCAACTGCGGTCGTGACGTCACTAGGTTGGTCGGCCTCAGCTGCACAATGTATTCATGGGAAAATAGCTGACTTTCAGTGAGCTCAACGATGTATCGTGAGCAAAAAATAAAACAAAAAAACGCACAGACGGTCTTTTTCTATTGCCCCAAGATGCTCAAATGAGTATTACCGAACAAAACTTAATTTCAAACTTAATTTCCACGAACTGCTTCTCACCATATTAATGCGGTGGCCAGCCGGCAACTGCAGCGCCGCTGCATTGCCTTGATATATTAGTTAACAGCCTGCAAATATATACCTACCGCGACCAAGCATCACAAGCTAACGCTTATTTTATATAGGCAATATTAGCTAGACACGACTTTAGCTCGCAAACCGTTTATCAAGGCAATGCAGCGGCGCTGCAGTTGCCGGCTCGTCAGGTCACAGCAGTAGGCTATGGTCAGAACGGGTCAGAAGCAGTTCGTGGAAATTAAGTTTTAAATTAAGTTTTGTTCGGTAATACTCATTTGAGCATCTCGGGACAATAGAAAAAGACCGTCTGTGCGTTTTTTGTTTTATTTTTTCCTCACGATACATCATTGAGCTCACTGAAAGTCAGCTATTTTCCCATAGGAATACATTGAGCAGCTGAGGCCAACCAACCTAGTGACATCACGACCGCAGTTGGTCCAAGGTGGCTGCGCCCTAGTGGGAAAAAAGCGAATTTCAACTTCTTTTTCCAGCAAATACGGGTCGGTTTGAGATTTGAATGCACGGTCATATCTAATTTAAGGTATAAAGCTAACGAACCAGAGCCACTTCACCGAGTGCTTCATGTCCCCTTTAAAATATGGTGATGTAGCCTATTTTGTGGTAAGTATAAAGAACCTGGAAGTGATACAAAGTAATGAATTGTGATGAAAGCACAAGAAGGTAATGCGTAGGCGTACTGAGCGGCTCAGCTTCGCTCAGAGTGAAGAACGCACTTAACGGGTTGCTCAGTTTCGATCACACTCAGCGTTGCTGAGCACTTTTGGATTTGGATCAGAGACGGAAGTAGGCTACGTCGTTAGCTATGGAATTTCTCGTCGCCATTTTTCCAAACTCAGACGGTTGTTGACCGTTGCTCAGCGCTCACGTAGAGCAAAACGTTAAGTGATTCAAAAATCCGGTTCTCACCGTGATCTACTCAGTTAGCTTCAGTTACTTAACGCGACCAATGTAAAATCATCTGGGATAGTAGGGGAGAACCGGGACGAAAGAATAACATCGATTTTCGCGAAAACTGCAGAAACCAGAATGCCGTAGATCAGTCAGTATGTGACACGTGTAATCATTTCACTCTGCAAAAAATCAGTGATGTGCGTCCCGAGTGCTAGACCAAAGTTATTTTTGACCGAAACCGGAATTAATATCGAAACCGGAAGTGTTTTTCGGTTGTAGCCTATAAGTGTGTTTATGTTTTGAATTTTCCAAACATGCCTAATTTTCTTAACACAACTGTTGACTAAAGGACAGCATAGGTTTCGAATGGCATGCTTGCGAGACTTAGCTGCTAGCCAAGTTGAAAGCAAGCTAGACACGAGCGGGATGAAAGACACTGTTAAAAGGCCGTGGTGAAAATCAATGCAGAACCATGGAATGCGTATTGACCCCATCAGAACCGAGTATTCAACACTGCCGTGGTATAATAAGCATCAATAAATGATGTCTAGTAGCTATTAAAGGTGAGTTGCTATTAAATCGTCAATTTCAGACCGTTTAACGTTGCGATGCACAATTCTATTAATTATGCAACATTATGCTCTTGACGCATGGTTGATTTTCATGGATTTTAAACTTATACCATTATTCATTGACTCGTCCCTAACATGGCATTTTGCCTGACAGTACATTTGTTGAAAGGAATGAGCATAAAAAACAACAAGACAGAGATAAGACCGCTAAAGCACACTTTTCCTCACGTGATTCTTTCGTCCCGATTCAGTGTGTTTTAGCAGGGACGAAAGACACATTGCGCTCATCCTGTTTGCGGCCAATTTATATCGGACTTGTTTATGCTGGTAACAAAATTCCAGTTGCTATTAGTGAGGGACACACAAGTTGTTTGTCAGAAAATATGGCGTCTCTAGCTCTATTGACTTTCGAGTAAACCGGATGAATGTAAAAAGTTAATCTTTCGACCAGGTTCTCCCCTATTGTTGGGTCATAACAGTGGCATTGTGACGTCACGTGGAGCTGTAATGCGTCATGTAGTCCAGCTGTCTCTCGTGGTCGTGTTTGTTCATTTGAATGCATTTTGTTGTGTCGGGCTTTTGTCTTTTATTTTTTCATGCGCTGTGTGTCTGTTGTGGTGCGGAGAGGCGGGCTGGAGATTTTTCGGGGCACTCCTGCCGCTTGTTTTGATGATATTGGCGAATTGTCTGGCCGGGATAATTTTGTTTGTGGTTATCACCATGGGGATGCATGGAAGTAACATATGCTCGGGAATGTCTGTTGGATCTGCAGCAGCAAAGTTTACCATCGCTCTTCACTGGAGTTGAAGATGTCGGGACTGATCAGAGAGTGCAGGCGGTCTTCAAATGGCAACCATGGAAGGGAAGGAGAAGATGGTGCGGGGGAGGAGTGAGGCGACGAGTGGGAAGGCTGACACAGTTCGGTGCTCCGTTTCGACGCAACACTGCATGTATGGTAGTGATGTGCAGTTCGCAAACGAATCTGTATTTTTGAACGACTCTTTATGCTGAGTCGTCTGAGTCGACTCGATAGTTCGAGGGAATCGTGCTTACCCACGGCTCTGGCTCTTAGTTCTGGCTCTTGACTCTGCCTGCTTTTCTAGCAGCAGTAGTGATGCGCCCAAAAAAATAAAATAGATTGCACGAATCTGTTTTATAATCATTTACGAATACATTTTAATTTGATCTAACAATATTGTACACATTTTTTTGAATTAGATAATCGCCCCAGCTCATTCCAAGGTGATTATTAGGCTACTACTGCTAACGGTTAAAAGATGTAGGCTCCCTACAGTCGCCTACTAGCCTACCCAACTCTCATCAGCACAAAATCAACTCGACTCAGCGTTGTGAACCGCGGCAATATCCCACGGTCCCAGAGTCGTGACACAAACCAAAGTCCTTTCGAGTTTTAATACTGAGCAAATGCTGTAGCCTACACCATTAATAATCGGGTTTAGCCTACTTAGCGTCGGATCAACCAGAAACATTGACAAAGGTATTCTGTTATATCTAATGATAGTCCGAGATGCCTACTTTTTTATTACGAAATTATTAGGCTACATGTGGCTGTTTGCAACCGAATTGCAGCATAAAACAGAATTAATATGCGATTGTGTTCAGCAAATAGGCTACTTCTTATTTAAAGTGGTGACATTTTTATTTTAGAACTCTTGACCAACAACAACAGTGAACAGATAAATACAATTTTGTATAATAGAATAAATAAAAAGCCTAATGGTTCAAATAAACATATTTTATGGTGTCCAAATTAGTCTTTACTAAATCTATTTAAAAGTAATAAACAAAACAGGCTCCTGTAGCCTACACACACACACACACATCAAGATCTGGCTTGTTTGTCGGATTTGGCTGGCTATCTCTCCTACACAGCCATCCATCCACCACATTTTCAGTAGGCTACTGGATTCTAGGATCTGATAAACAAAAAAAGATTTATATTTTCATAGATAATAAAATAGCTATAGCCTATGCAAATATAACCATTCAATGTCTATTAACATCTAACGTTAGTCAATGACCGACAGCGATATTTTACACTTCTGCTAGAATAACAGAGATGGGAAAGTCGTAGCCTAAATAAATGTAAACTGGATGCGATTGCAAACTAGCTTGAAAAGTAAGAGGGAGTGAACAGAAAACATTGAGCATAGGCTATTAGAAAATGAGTATCAATCAGGTGATGTAGGCTACGTCTGAATAAAATATCAAAGCTGATTTACCAACTTCATTTGCTACCAAACTCTGCTGTCTGAAACCACTTCAAATTCCAGCTCGCGCCGCTGGGAGAAAAACATGTGGCTCGGGTAGCTCGAAAGAATCTAACAAACGAACGGTCACCTACTGTATTAACCGGAAGTACCAAAAACTCGCGACTCCGACCTGACTCTTCAAACCGAATGGTACGGAACGAGCCGACTCAGAAAAAAGAGCCGAACTGCCCATCACTAATGTATGGAGGAAAGTCGTGGAGGCGGAGTTTGTGTGTTGGACTGCTAAATGCCACTGGACATCTCGGGACTGGCTATTTTTAATCATGGCTGTATTCTAATTTAATTCACTTAATTTGATATTGTATGTCTTTATTTGGTGTGTTTGTTTGTGTGTTGTGGGTCTGCCCCACTGTCTATGTCTTTTTTGTTGTTGCTGGTGGCTACAACTGAAGTTCCCGAAAGGGAAAATAAAAGTTATTCTATTCTATTAAGAAGTGTAATATGTTACAGCATCCACATTCTATTACATCGGTTTTCAAAATGTGCCCATTGACACCCATTTATTTTTTGCAGATAAAAGGTAAATTATCTGAAAAAGTGTATATGGTATAAAGGTAAAAAGTAATAGCAACCTGGAGGGTTTATAAATGTATAATATGAGGTATGAATGGTGTCGATGGTGTGAATGGTGTAGGAGATAGATTCTCAAAAAGTGGCGGAATAATAATAAGTATGGTGAATAACAAAAAGTGTGGTTTCACAACCACACCTAAATATGATAGACTACCACTAGTTGCCACATCACTAGGCATTAAACGAATCAAAAGAATCAGCCATTTGGGATTTGTTTTCTTTCACGACCATAAGAGAATGATTGATTTATCGAATTATGATCAATATTATTTAGATGGTTTGGCTCTTGGTTCAGTCTCACAACTGGGTAGCCTACCAGACATGTTTAATTTCAAATCAGGGGACTTAAAAGAGAGCAAGACAGGATGCAAAATATTTGTGCATTAGTACAAAACAAAACGTATTTATCTATTATACTGGTACTTACAAACTAGTGCTTACCTGGCTAGATTACTTGTTTATTTTTACACGGACAGTGTTGTCACCATGAGTGAATTTGTCACTCATAACCCTGCTCCTAACCAACCACAACTTCCCATATCTATATGGTAATGTCTGTGACCCGGATTACTCATTTGAAGAAAATGTATACATTTTTATGGGCAATGGACATGAGTTTTAAATGTTGTCCATACCATGGCAAAAGGTTGGGCAAGGTTCATAATCTTACTAATATTTCAATTGGAATAGACAGCCAGCAAAGCCCTTTACAGAATTCATTGAGTGATTTGGCTACCAACAAGGCAATAAAGCAAGATCTGTTTTACAAAGACAGTGCAAAGCTAAAATTGTTGTTTTGTGATCAATTTCTATATTCAGACTAGTTGACTTGCTTTGAAGTGTAGTCTTTGGATCCTGTCATAAGAGATTATACAAGATTACAAAAGTTTTTGTGTAAAACATAACAAATTTACACTATGAGTCTATGTCCCCTGTACAAACAAGAACTTGGGTGAGTAGATACCACATACATAAATAACTATTATTAATAATAACCATTGGAATTCATATTTTTGTTTAGGTCAATTTACCATTGAAGAAATTGATAAAAATCAAAATTAATACTGTCTTGGGCTTTGGTATATGAACCTGGTGCACACCACATACAGTGAGCACCATAATTCATTGGACAGTGACACATTTTTTGTTATTTTGGTTCTGTACTCTAGCACTTTGAGTTCGTAAGGATACAATGACAATGAGGTTGAAGTGCAGACTGTCAGCTTTAATCTGAGGGTATTTTGGATCCATATTGGATGAACTGTTTAGAAATTATAGAGCCTTTTGTACATAGTCCCCCCCCATTTTCTGCCATCAAAAAATATTGGACAGTTTAACATAATGTAGAATAAAGTAATAATTTTAAATGTTTGGTTGCATATCCTTTGCATACCATGACTTTGTGATGTCTGTGACCCAACAACATCAAAAGGCTGTTGATATCTTATTTTCTGGTACTACTACAAGCTATACTATAACGTCTCTGCATTTGAATGGATCTCTATGGGAATTGGGGGATGGGACTAGATTTAGCTTTAAATTATGCTGGAACAGTATGGAATACATGGTTTGCGAAATGGCTGTAAGTCATCAAGGGTCTGAGGTATCAAACGAGCCTCAAACCATCACTCTGCTGCCAGATATGCAGTAGATATAGATGGATCATTTTAAGGGTTGTTTCTCATGACAAATTTTTCTATTGAACTCTATGGAAAAATAAGTCAGGAGAAGAAACCCTTCAAGTTATCCATCCATATCTACTGCATATCTGGCAGCAGAGTGATGGTTTAAGGCTTGTTTGATACATCAGAACCTTGATGACTTAGAGCCATTAAGCCAACCATGTGTTCCATACTGTTCCAGTGTAATTTACAGCTAAATCTAATCCCACCCTCCAATTCCCATAGTGGAGCAATTGTAGCCCTTTTTATACACAGTCCCCCACCATTTTAGTGGATGAAAAGTAATTGGACAAATTAACACAAACTTAAATAAAGTCATCATCTAATGTTTGGTTGCATATCCTTTGCATGCCATGATTTCCTGATGTCTGTAACCCAACAACATCAAAAGATGTATTTTATTTTCTGGTGCTCTTACAAGCGATACTATAACCTCTGCATTGAGTGGATCTCTATGGGAATTGGGGGGGGGGGGGGGGGGGGGGGGGGGGTATAGATTAAGCAGTAAATTACGCTGGAACAGTATGGATCACATGGTTGGTAAAATGGCTGTAAGTCTTCAAGGGTCTGAGGTATCAAACGAGCCTCAAACCATCACTCCGCTGCCAGATATGCAGTAGATATGGATGGATAACTGGAAGGGTTGTTTATCCTGACTTATTTTTCCATAGAGTTCAATAGGAAAATGAGCCAGGAGACGGTTCACTTTAACCTCATATTCACTGTTTCATTTCAAATCAAATCAAATCCAAGCCAGGACCCAGGAGACCATCATTGATCTGCATTAGAAAGGTCATAATCAATAGCATAATCAATTGGAGTAGTGCTTTACATATATATTCAATAAACACTTGAACATAAGAAAACAGGAGTACCAAGGTAGTAGAGGCAGTATCATAAAACATAAATGAGTGGGACTGCTCTCATGCATGCCCCTGATCAAGTATACCGAGAGAGAGAGAGAGAGAGAGAGAGAGAGAGAGAGAGAAACATAGGCAAATGAATCAATATTTAATGTTCCTTTACAACTATACACATTATATATACTTTTCGCAGGTAATAATTATTATTTCTTTTGTTTTTGAATTCTGTAACTCTGGCACTTCCTGAAATTAGACTGGAACATTGATCATATGTTTTGAACTTAACACAACTTGCACAGTAAATAGGAGCTATGTAAGAGTAACGAGTCCCCGGTGTGTTAACAGTAGGCTATGCCGTTTCAAAACTCCTATTCGCTTTAAAAAAATACTCTTACAAGCATTTTTCAGCAGCAATGCATTGATAAAGAAATCTCGAGAGACTTTCTCTTGTTCTACCTGACAGCTGCAGCAGCCCATATAAATTACTTGCTGTCCTGGGGTTTGTAATTTATTGTGGAATCAACAGAAGCGCATTTTACTTATTTATTTTTCTAGCCTGCTGCTTGGTCATTTCAACAAGAAACGTTTCAGATAGGAGGAAGCGAGTGACTCGGACCAAATGATAAAGTTCAAAGCTGAATAAATTAAAACGCATATGTAGTTGCCAGACTCTCGCCATACAGTAGGGCTCCACATTTCAGAACTGAGTTAAAACGGCAGCGGATCAGTTCAGCAACTCAAGGTAACACAAGGTAAGGATGACGACTTTTGACTTCTCCGACGTGGAGGCTTTTTTGGATTGTCATCCGGACCTTTTCGAAGAATACCTTATTCGCAAAGGAAAATACGACACTGTGAGCAGGTGGTTGAAGGAACACCAGCCGCCCAAGGTGCCACTGGTGGAGGATATGCGCAGCGTCGCTAGAGACCCCTTTTGGCCCACAAATCCTGACGGGCTTCAGCGGCGATCCTCGCATATGGAACTCAGACGGAACTTCGCCCGGTCCAAAGCAATGACAGCGCACCGAACCTACGATGAGCACGTAAGCCAAAGCGCTCACGAGTCCCAGTCTAGCATGCGCCGCCGCGCGCTTCTACGGAAAGCCAGCTCCTTACCCCCGACTACCGCGCACATTCTGAGCGCTTTGCTTGAATCCAGAGTGAATGTGCCACAATACACATCCAGCGCTATAGACTACAAATACAGACTTAAAGAGTCCAATGAACGGGAATTTTTCCTAGAGTTGGTGAAAGATATCTCCAACGAGCTGGACATGACTAACCTCAGTTATAAGATACTGATAAACGTGTGCATCATGGTGGACGCTGACAGGTGCTCACTTTTTCTTGTCGAGGGACCCTCTCATAAGAGAACGCTCGTGTCCAAGTTTTTTGATGTGCACTCGGGGACAACTATGCGGCCCTCCTCCAGCACACTGAACTCCAACGAGGTGCAGGTACCTTGGGGGAAAGGTATAATTGGATATGTTGCCGAACATGGTGAGACTGTCAACATCCCTAACGCATACGAGGTACAGTTTCTCCGAACATTGCAACCGATCATTAGTTTGTTAATGATGCTATAACATTTGCAAACTCAACAGAAGAACAAAAACATTACCATTTGTAACGAAAGCCTCTTGCATGCACTTTATTTGGAAATATGCAGGCTACATCAAACACGAGGCTATATGAGGAAAGATACCTTATTTTAAATTATAATAACAGCCAATAATCTTGAAACCTGTTGATGCATCAGAGAGAGTATAATTTAATTGGTTAGGCTGATGACTAGCTTGCATTTCTCGCCAATCAGTTCTAACTGATATAACAAAATTATGTAGGTTTGTGAACCAAAGTCTGTTTGTGTAGCTCTTAAATGATTAATTACTGATTGACCAAAGAGTTTGCACAGATTGTTCCAGCATTGAGGTATAAACAACAACTGTTGAGTTCAATTTAAACATTAGTTTTGGGAGTCTAATCTAAAGAAGGATCTATAAGGTTAATGATTTAGCAGCGCAAAATGGGATGCATAATTCATTCCCCGATTAAGGCGCTAGAGAATGAGTACACCAAAGCCACAGTCACATGATATGGGGAAAGGCTGGTCATATGACTAATTAGACAAGGGTAGAAACGTGACTGAAGCAGGGATATACCTGGACATTAGCTTCTGCAAGTATGAGAGGGTTGTGTGATTGACGGTATTGTTCACCTGGACCATGCTTTGGGAAAAGATCCATGCAACAGTTGATGTCCAGTTGCGGAGAACGAGATGTGGAATGGCCCTGGAATATGTGTGTCGTAGACTAAGTAGAATTAGCTTGCAGTGCCAGAGATTCTTTGTTCAGCTCAGGTTTATACGGATCAGGTGATACGCCATGTTAAAAACCTGAGGTGGTTCAGGAGGATGAAAACAGAGAACAGAGGTGGAGTGTGGGAGGGCACTGTGGATAGGTCAGTATGGCCCATGGAACATCACCTGGGTCGTCATGTTTGTAATTGTAGCTGAAACCATGGAATATAGCATGGAAAGAGTATGATTTCCTGCTTTTCGTGGTCATCCGAATGCAGCAGCATAGATCCAACCTATAGGCACTCAGTTGAACTGGCTACCTGTGCCTCTCAAATGACCACCTGGTCACCTTTACCCATATTAGGTCACTGCAGCTGAAGGGCATACACTCATCTGTATTATAGGCCTCATAACTAGTGGAGAGGAAGTGTGACTGGAGGAGGGGCATAAGCCATATCTCTCGTTGATGTAGCCTGTGGTGATTGACAGGTTGTTGGGCTGATGTCGTGGTAATCTGAGGAACGCTGCTTGACTTAATTCCATCCCATCCCCGGGAGGATGATGCCATATGTGCCCTGCGGCTGCAGACTTAACACATTGGGTGTGTCCACTACCACCTCCTCTCCTTCGTGCCCCGGAAACGGATCTTTGTGTTTTAATCTAATGTTGCTGATTACATCTTAATTATGTATTAATGGTTACATATTAATTAATGTCTCAACACAAACTGCAATGTCAGGTGCATTGTATACTGTACATGCAAATACTTGCACTCTAAACTTTCAGGCAGTTTTGCATACTTCCGGATAGGAGAGGAGTGGTACTGGGGAAGTGGAGGAAAGGAGCTGGGGAGTGAAGAATATTTGGACGCAGCCCTTCGCTTCCCTTGCTCTCATCCCTCGAGTGAGCCATCTTGTGACGTAATTTGCTACATGCAGCAAGCAAACTTAACACGTGCCCTGCAAGGGAGGATAGATGAGAAACAAAACAAAATGGAACTGAACTGCCCTCGCAACCGATATAGGAACTCTACCCCATAGAGTTGACCTCCCACTTGCGTGGAGCATTGCATTGTGAGGGAACTGAGGTAATATATTTAGCCTACTAATTATATTTATATAATTACTCCCTCTCCTTAAATTGGAACCGAATCCCACTTGGTGTGGCTGCCATATTTCATCCTGGCATTTTCTGGATTCCCCCTTGAAGCAAGGGAATGGAACGACAGGAAGAAAGGATAAATTTCAGATCCGAACGCAGCCCTGTGAATTTCTGGCTAGTGGCATAGCCCAGGCTTTTACATACATTGTCTAGATTTAGGGCCCAGTCTGTGCTCATACTGAACACCTTTACCAGCTGTTCAGTTGTAAGCAAAACCACTGACATATGTATACAGTTGAAGTCGGAAGTTTACATACACTTAGGTTGAAATCATTAAAACTCATTTTTAACCACTCCACAGATTTCATGTTAGCAAACTATAATGTTGGCAAATCAGTTAGGACATCTACTTTGTGCATGACACAAGTAATTTTTCCAACAATTGTTTACAGACAGATTATTTCACTCTATCACAACTCCAGTGGGTCATGGCATGCAATTTTTGCATGCAATTTTTGCATGCCATGATTTGCATGCATGCCATGATTTCCTGATGTCTGTGACCCAACAACATCAAAAGACTCTTGATATCTTATTTTCTGGTACTCTTACAAGCGATACTATAACGTCTCTGCATTTAAATGGATATCTATGGGAATTGGGGGGTGGGACTAGATTTAGCTGTAAATTATGCTGGAACAGTATGGAATACATGATTGGTAAAATGGCTGCAAGTCATCAAGGGTCTGAGGTATCAAACAAGCCTCAAACCATCACTCTGCTGCCAGATATGCAGTAGATATAGATGGATCACTTTAAGGATTGTTTCTCCTGACAAATTTTCCTATTGAACTCTATGGAAAAATAAGTCAGAAGAAACCCTTCAAGTTATCCATCCATAACTACTGTATTTCTGGCAGCAAAGTGATGATTTAAGGCTTGTTCGATACGTCAGACCCTTGATGACTTAGCACCATTTAGCCAACCATGTGTTTCCATACTGTTCCAGTGTAATTTATGGCTAAATCTAGTCCCATCCCCCAATTCCCATAGAGATCCATTCAAATGCAGAGACATTATAGTATCATTTGTAAGAGTAGCAGAAAATAAGATATCAAGAGTCTTTTGATGTTGTTGGGTCACAGACATCAGGAAGTCATGGCATGCAAAGTATATGCGACCAAATATCATCTCTGGTGAGCCATTAGTCTTCCAATGTGCCGCACTGTACGTAAACTATGCAAAAACTGCATACAAAAAAGATAATAGAGACAATATACAGTATGGCAATCCTGACCCAGCAGTAAAAATCAATACATAATGCGGCTGTAGTGACTGTCTAAGTATTACTCATTTGGTAAGTGGTAAGTACTGAATAGCAGAGGACCACCTGGCCAGAAACCAGTTTATTGTAAAACAAAGTGAAGCCATTATTTAAATTAGATGTACAGTAGGCTACTTATCCTCTCCATCCATTGAAGCACCTTGGATGGACACGTCTAACCACAAAATTGTTAATTTTCCAGACGATCAGCTAAAACTTCCAATCGGTAATACAGAAGAGTCTAGAGCTCCTGTTATTTCATTTCTAAACTTTAAAAAGCTATAGTCTCCCCATTACAGCTTGGTGACATTTGAATCAAATTTAAATTCCACAGAAGGGGTATAAAAAATCTAAAAAAACCAACTTGACTGTCCAATTAAACTCCTTCAAGGTTGGGCCATTTGTTTTAATGTCAATCCCCACAACTTCTCCAATTTCAACCATCAATCTATTATTGTTAATTCCTCGTTTTCAAAAATAAGCATGTATATGTACCTGCATCAATCTTTTGATAGTCCGTTTTTAAAAACTGCATGCATTTACAGATAGAGCACATTTGTAGACTGGGCCCGTATCAACATATAAGCAGACCTGAACTTAAAAAGTGTAAACCGTAAAATGTCAGCTGTACCTAGTGAACCACATCTGAAAGCAGCATTTGGCGGTACGGTTATCCCAAAATCCCAGCTGGTCAGGAAGGAGCCGGAATGCTAGTTCCAGCCACAAAGTAAAAATAAAAAATAAAAAGCCTTAAATGTATAACAAATGTCTCTTCGATATATAATACACAACAAACGTTTCTTCATTGAACAAATGCTTCAATATATAATGTACACAAATGTTTCTTTACTTTGAGAACTAAATTGGAAATTTCTTCCTTTTCCTAATAAACAGAAAATACAAGGAATCACGTGGTTCGAAGGAGGGTTCTTAACACACTAAATGATAATAATAAAAAAAATTATAATAATAATAAAGCCAGCAGGGCGAGGCAACCATTTAGGCAAGTAAAATAATTTGCAATGATTAGCCAAGCCTAGTTTGGTGACCCAGCATAAGTGCGTCTTGAAACCTTGAAAACTGCTAGGCTTACCAATATTCTTACCATTTAACCTCAAAGTCTGATGACTAAAGCAAAAAAAAAACAATTTAGCTTTAAGACCTGCAGTGTTTCGCGCTCAAATAGGCTGTGGCAATAAGATGTGTCAGATGCACTAAGAGGTTATCAGATCAGAAAAGAACAACCAAGATATGCTTCTTCTTCATTGATTTCCGGCAGACTTGCTGGCGTATAGCAGCCATCCACCGGTCGGTTTCTTTACCTCAGTCCAGTAATCCTATATCCTGGGATAAAGTCCAGTATTGTGCAAAATTTTTTGCCACTAGCCCTTGTTTTGTGTTCCTCCCCAGTATTGTCCTTAGGTTCATCGTGACGATTTTAAGTTCACTTAGTCCATCCCTAAGTCAGCCCCTCTCCTCTCGGTACTGGACACTCAATGATGACATGTTCTACTGTCTCAGATACCTTGCATTCATCGCATAACCCTGTCACATGTTTCCCCATCCTAAACAGCCCACTCCTCATCCCACAATGTCCCATTCTAAGTCGTGTTAATTTAACTAAATCCTGTCTCTCCCGTCCTGGCCAACTCTTAATTTTAATTGATGGTTGAATACTATAAAAATGCCTGCCAATACCCACTGTCTGCCATTTCCTGTCCCACTCTTGATCTACATTTTCTTTTATTCAAACAAGAATGCTTTTACATTCTTGTTTGCCTAACTTAACAAATATGTCCACCTCCTTTCTTGCCAATGCTGCTTTTGCCATTTTATCAGCTCGTTCATTTCCCACATGAGCCAGCACCCACATAAAACCCACACTGCATCCTAGTTTCCCAGTTCTTAATAATCCTATCAGTAATTAATTTATTAAGTCTTGTTGAGCATTGGGAGCCCCACTCTTCAGGGCCAACCAAGGGGATTTCCTGCCTCATTTAATGCCAACAGGAAGGGTGTCGTCACACCCTCTTTGGACAATGAAATGCACCACAGCTGCTCTCAATTGTCAATTAACTGCCTGCTAGACTCCCAGGCACTGATCAACAGCTGCTCCCCATAGCCCAACAATCAAGTGCTGAGTTAAGGAATCTTGAATTAGTTTCAACAGCGAACTTCAAAATCGAGAAGGAATACATACACTGGTGGCAGTTACCTAGCTTGGCATGGGAATTTAAGCTTCCTGGGTAGCTTGTGAGCTACTTGTTTTCTATTTTATTTTCTTATTATAGGTATTATTATTTATTATAGCCTACTGGTTGAATTGAGCAAAGCAATCAGTCTGTTTTTCAGGGTCTACAATGAGACTGGAGAATGTTCTCTGTGGCTACCAGTGGTTTTTATTATTAAATGGGACATTTTGATAGTGACTTAATTACATGTATAAGTTAGAGCAGGACAGAGCAACAGTTGTTTCTTGTATTTAACCCAATTTTAGTACATATCTTATATTATAGTGTCACTTCAAGCTAAATTCTTATTAATGATTAATGATTATTACAGAGGTGGAAATCCAGGGGACATAAAGTAAAAGTCCTCCCCAGTATTTTGCTCCAATCACCTGGATTTGTTAATTAACATAATTCTTCAGCGAGGAGGTAGAACTAATTAGTGAAATCAGCTGGCTGAGTCTATGGGTGGAAGAAACACATGGCAGGACTTTTACTTTATGTCCCCTGGATTTCCACCTCTGATGATTAATGACTGAAAAAATTTCAAGCACAAACACTTAACAATCTGACTGTAAAAATCCGGTTTGTGTATTTTATTTTATTTTATTTTTTTTTCATTTCCTTCTTGATCAATTTCGTTATAAAGAAAACTCAGCTATGATGTTATGATACTAAAAATATCTGTTTTAATCAAATGTATAATATGAACATTGAAACAAATTGTTTGACCAATGTATGACAGGCACATTTAAACCTACTTAATTGGACTTTAATAATCTGACTTTAAAAATCCGGTTTGTTTCACTTTAGAGTATTTTAGTTTATTTTTATTTTTTCTTTCCTTCTTGATCAATTTTGCTATAAAGAAAACTTAGCTATGCTGTTGTGATACTAAAAATATCAGTTTTAATCAAATGTATAATATGAACATTTAAAATCGTGAGGGAAGTGGGGCGGGACATTGATAAGCAGGCTGCTTTTTTCCCGTATCCCTTTTCGGCAGGAAATGTATTTGAAATGAATATTTCAGAAATGTGATGCAATGTGATCATGCACATGCCGAAATAAATAAATAAATAAATAAATAAACACTGATATCTACATCAAGGTAATTTTAACATAAAGAACCATTGTGTAAATTACTGCTCATTTTGCAATGCATATTGCTGTCACAAATTTCATAGATGAAATAAACATTCCTGCTTTATCAATCAGTATGTCTGTATTGTCACTTTGATATACTTATTCCTATCAAGCAAAGTTATTGGAACATAGTTAAAGGCTTGAACTGCATTTTGTGAAATGTGTTTTGACTTGTTTCATTTTAGCACTTAAAATATTTTTGTTTAACACCATATAAAAATGCAACAGCTCTCTCTACTCAACTGTCAATGTATTTATAATGCAGGGGACGCAGTCCCTAAGGACCTATTGCTTCAAATACATTTGATACACTCAGTTACGTGCACGTTAATGTCCCCATTCCTTTTCCGGTTTAGTCATTTTTGTTTCAGCCTGCAGTGTACGCATGGCAATGCATTCAAGTACTTTTATTCAATATTCTCATCTCTGTTAGAAGAATAAGAACAGTGATTTAGTCTAATTAATCAAAGCACTGGAGAAAATAGGCAGTCCAATTATTTTAATTACGTCCTGGGTTTTGAAACCTGCATTTCCCTGAACAGCTGCCTTTAGCTTTATTTCCCATGGAGCCAGTGGTGATGTCAACTCACTAGAGACGCTGCCATTGCAGCAGTTGCTTGCATATTGCAGCAGTCCCACATCATTATAACAGTGCTACTGGCGCCACTCGTAGCTCAAGCAGCCCATGAATATAGACCCTGCTGAGGTCCGTTAGTGGGATGAATTTGAGTTTGGTTTTGGGGACTAGCAGTATGTTTTGAGAGAAGAACAAAACATACATCCAGCTAGAGCCCAGAGCTTACCTCTCCTATTGCACTAGTGTCACGGTGAGACTGGGCCTGCTACAATAACTGGCTTTTGGGGAGAGATTGTATAAACTCAAGAGAGTAGGAAGAAGAAAATGCAAGTGCCATTTTAATTTTGTTTGCTCAGTCTCTGTATTCTTGCTCTACATATTGTTCAGGCCTACATTCCGCTGCCTTTTTAAATCATCAGCACCCACCCTTGGGGCAGCAGTTTCCTTGACGTTGAGAGAGATATGTTTAAATAGGTCCTGGTAGGGTTGTTTCGTAGATTTCTTTTGTACAGAATTTCCTTTTCATTATTAGATTTTCCTTTTTCTGAGAAGACTGCAAATGCATTTGTCCCGCGCTGAGGTTGCAGCGTCCTTATGGTTTGACTTTAGCATCTTAGTTGTGTGAAATCTTCCGCTCATTGAGATAGGAGTGAGGCCTCGCATACGCCACGACGTGTTGAGCTGTGAGCCGACATGCTCTCGCTCAGTCACTGACTCTTATGAGATGTCCATTCCCCGGCAGGACCATCGCTTCAGTGATGAGATCGACAAGCTGGCCGGGTATAAGACCCAGTCCATTCTGTGCATGACCATCTGCAACAGCGATGGTGATGTCATCGGCGTGGTGCAGGCCATCAACAAAAACCCCAGCGGTGTGCCTTTCACCGAGGATGACGAGAAGGTGAAGGCCCTTTCTTCCCCCTTCCATCAACATGGCTTATATTCACAATGTTCCATTTATTTATCTTATATTGACTTACTTGCTCTTTACTGCAAGATACATTAAATGCATAGTACAGGAGCAACAAGTACAAAAAGGACATACATCAGGTGTGAAACATTACGTGGAAAATAAACTCATGAAACAAATTGAACCAAAACTGGTGTTACCACAGTAGTTCTGTTGTGTTTTTAGTCTGAGATGAAAGAGGCAATGCATTCCCAAAGGTGGCCACCAGGGGGCATACTCAGGTCAAGCATGGGTAGAATGACCACTGAGCATTTGTGAGAGACTGGGTTTGGATGTTATGCTATTTGATTCTGCTGGCCTCTTATATGGGGCTGTTGCATTGATTTCACAACCATTGCTCAACCTTGCCTATGAAAGAAACTTGCCTTGCAAAGTATTCAACTTTATGTAAACGTTATGCCCTGCAAGTCAGTCTGGTTAAGAATATCTGCAAAATAAATAAACATATTATTAAAGTAATTGATCTCTCTGTTGATAAAAATGATAAAATGCAAATCACTGTAAACTTTACATGTTTATTTGATCGATTGTAATATTTAATTAAGTCAATGTATTTTGAAAGTGAAGGGTCTATATAATGTGAAATTATATATTTTAGAAAAAATAATCTGCCATAAAAAAATAATGCTGCATATGAATGTTTTCCAAATGTCCTTGCAGTCTAAGCTTTCTAAGCTAACAATGGTTATTTCCACACAAACATTCTGTTTAAGAAATATCATATCATTTATGTAGGCTGGAATGGAAAAAAATGGAAACATTTTTAAATATATCATGCCATTTAATATATCATGCCATTTACCATAATAGCTCCACATTTACATAGGTGCAAGCACACAAACATGCACTCATGCATGTGCATGCATGAAGATATGCAGATTCCGTTGGCAGATAAATGTTGTCTATTGAAAATAAAAACAATCAAATAAAATTATGTATATCTTTTTGGAAAAACTAAAATTGTCTCTGTTTTAAAAATAGTGTTCTTTATGATGTTCTATATGTGAGAAATTAGCTATAGATAAATGAAAATAGCAAACTTAATTTAGTGTGGTAATGGCTATCACGCAAACAACAGCTGCAGCCTCAGCACTGTTAGTACTGTTGTGTGAGATGAAGTTAAATAAAAATTCCGCTTTGTTGCGCTATGTTGCAGTGAGCGTCATTTTTAACGGTATCGCTCTGCGTCGTGATTTCACTTGTGAATTGAAATGCAGCCCTGCTTCTCACATACTGTAGTACAGCCAGAGCCTGTTAAGATTCAAAACGTGCTTCTCACATAATGGCACGTCTGTTTATAAATGCAAGCCTGTTTCTCACATGTAGTGAAGTGAGAAGTTAGTGAGAAGGCTCATTTGGCCTGCTCTCTGGCATGTCATGCCAGCGCCATGTATCATTCAAATTAGCACTTGTTTAGAATACATTAGGCCTAGTTTATTTTTATTTTTTGCATGCCCGTCTGTAAACAGTGTGCGAGCCTGTGCAGTTACACCAATCAGGCTGTCTCGTTTAAAGATGTTGTGATTAAAGTGCCAGTCAGCCTGTTGCCTGATCAATACTTAATTAAGCAAAACCTATCCAGGTGTGATGAGAGCAGTCGGCATGAGAGAGAGTGCTTGCTAATTACATAATTAATGAAGAAGTAACTGACTTTATTAATGACAAATGAGTCATTCAGGCAACAAGCGAATATACATATGAGAAAGGAATGAGGTTAGATAAGATCTGAATGGACCATAAATTAATTCATCAAATTTATATTTAACTGAATAACCTGCTTACATAATGGATGCAATATAGCTCATCAGATGAATGATGCATCAAGGCAGTAAGTTAAAGAACTATTACTACATTTTTATTAGAGCCTGTTTTTAAAGCAATATTTGCATTATTAAATATGAATACGTGGATTTATTAAACAAGTTTCTTCCAAGGCTGTATGTGGAGACTCTCACAAACTTCAGGTACTTCAACCACGGTTCATTACTAATAAACAGTGTTGTATTTGCGCTGAAAACTAAAATGCAGGAAGATGTAAACACTATGAGGAGAGGATACATATTTTATATCCAGCAAGTGCCTGTATATATTTTCTTGCTTATCATGCAACACCACACAAGCTGTACAGTTGTGTTAGTCTCTGATCTCTGCCTCTCCCTCCCAAGGTGCTGCAGATGTATCTACCATTCTGCGGAATATCGATCTCCAATGCCAAGCTGTTCTCCGAGTCCCGCAAGGAATATGAAAGGAGCCGGGTAAGCAGAAGCCCCATAGCCACAAATGCACACTCCTGCTTACAGCCATGCAAACAATCCCATACAGACTCACTTTCCCTGTGTTCTTTTACAGAGACTCTAGTGTGTTTTGCGTCTCAATTTTGGGATATTTAAAATCCAACAAAGATGTGTTTGTGTATGTGTGTGCATGTGTGTGTGTGTGTGTGTGTGTGTGTGTGTGCGTGTGTGTGCATGTGTGTGTATGTGCGTGCGTGCGCGTGTGTGTGCATGTGTGTGTATGTGCGTGCGCGTTTGTGTGCATGTGTGTGTATGTGCGTGCGTGCGTGCGTGTGTGTGCGCGCGTGCGTGCGTGTTTATATAAGCGTAGGTGTCATGGGGCCGCAGCACTGGGTAGAGGTGTTGATCCGGTGTGCTCTGTTGCCCCAGGCTCTGCTGGAGGTGGTGAATGACCTGTTTGAGGAGCAGACGGACCTGGAGAAGATCGTGCGCAAGATCATGCAGCGTGCGCTGACTCTGCTGCAGTGTGAGCGCTGCTCTGTGCTGCTGCTGGAGGACATACACTCACCTGTGAGACGCCCTTCCTCTCACTGCCTCCGCCACCTCTTCCTCACCATCGTCCACCTGCTCCTGCTCGTCATCCTCCCCCTCCAGCCTCCCGCATAACTTCTGCCTGCCTTCTTCTCCCTCATTCCTCATGGCCTGGCCTGTGTCTTACCTACAGGTGGTCAAGTTCTCCAAGACTTTTGAGCTGATGTCCCCCCTGTGCAGTGCTGACCATGATATCAGGTGCGATATTCAGCAGCTGTGTATGACTGTATAGACTGTACCGGGTATTGAAAGCCTAATGCATTGATGCGGCTGTGCTCACTTTCCCGTGTGTCTCTTTGACAAAGTCAGCATGGAGAAGGTATCCTGTTCTGATTGGCTGATTAATAACAGCATCGCAGAGCTCGTTGCGTCTACAGGTCTGCCTGTTAACATCAGTGACGTGTGTCAGGACCCACGCTTTGATGCTGAGGTGGGTATTGCTCACACTCACACAAAACCCTGACTATGTATCTTCACTTACGCATCCTCTCCACACACACACACACACACACACACACACACACACACACGCGCACACATACATGCTCCCACACACTCCTGTTTTAGCTTGTAACACAGTGCTCTGTCCTCCAGGCAGATCAAGCTTCCGGGTTCCATATCCGGTCAGTTTTGTGTGTGCCCATTTGGAACCGAACACATCAAATCATTGGCGAGTACCCGCTTATGTCAGTGCAGCTTTAAGCCACTGCTCTAAATAAAGTCTAGTTTAAAATCATATGCTTCATAATATTTGGTCCATTTTAATGGTATCTCCCTGTACTCCAAAGGGAGTAAAGCCCAGTTTAAAGTAAAGCCCAGTTTCTCAGGTCTACTCTACTCTGCCGATTGAGGTGGACCTTACACGGGCTAAAATACCTCTCTTCCCACAGGGGTTGCCCAGATTCTGAATCGTCTTGACAGGAAGACATTTAATGATGCGGATCAGAGGTTGTTTGAGGTGAGCTTGCAGGCTCAGGTTTTTTTAAAATTTGGATTTCCTATTTTTTTTTCAACAGATAAGATTGCAAACGTTGAATTAGTGCTTATTTTGTTCTGCCAGCTAATCTTTCAGTAGTTTAAGTGGATAATATTAAAGTTGACCAAGAAAAGGGCATCCCAGCCTCGTGCCAAACCCACACCCTCTCTCTAGAGCAGGGTGTCAAACTCCAGTCCTGGAGGGCCTCAGTTACGCCTCAGGTATTTGTTTCCTTTCAATCAGCAGCCAGTTAATGCCTTGAGAACAAGGTTTGTGTCTTTAGCATGACTTAAATGAATCACTGCTGAAACACACCAAAACACCTGGAGACACAGAGTGACACCCCTGTTCTAGAGTGTCTGTAAATGGTAGTTACAGTATCTCCCCTGACACTAGGAAAGTGAAACTGGAAGTGCTGAAAATGATATGTATCTGTTATGCAGTCCAAAAAAGTGACACCCTGAGAGGTTCCATATGCTTTTAAAAGGGTTATTTTAACATGGAAGACCAGGCACCACATTACTTTACAGTCTGTAACAATCAACTGATAACCAAGGAATTTGCTTGCACCAATTTTATTTTATGTAGTACTTCAGTCTATTAAATTGCATATAGAAGCATGGGCAGTTGTTTGTAATGTGTTAGTCACTGACTTTACAGTTCATAATGAAGGATAATAATATTGTCAGTGAGGTAACATTGCTTGAACTCGACTCAGAGCTTTTGGCTCATTGAACATTTTGCAGAATTATAGTTACAACGAGATTAAGTGGTTTCAGAGCTATATATTGAAATGCTTCAATGCGCTAAACATAAAAATGACTCGTTTGTATCTGTTAGTTTGATGGAAATTGCTATAATTAGTTAAATTGCCGCGAAGCAACACATTTTTACTGACCAATTACTGTGATTCAACTGAGATCACTGAGGAGAGTGGTAAAAAGGTGTTTTGGTGACTGCAGGGCGTGCAGGTTTGAATCCTTGTGGGACATGCTGCTTTGCCCTGCTCAAGGCACTTAACCTGAGTTACTTCAACGCATATTATGTGATTCCATTGTATGCCAAGAATATGAATACATTTTACATTATAAAAGGGGATTAAAAACAAGTGAGCATGTCATATTCAGGTTTGTTTATATTTTCCTCAAGGCTTTTGTGATTTTCTGTGGGCTGGGAATAAACAACACAATGATGTACAACCAGGTGAAGAAGACCTGGGCAAAGCAGTCTGTGGCTCTGGATGTGAGTGATCCCTCTCTGTGTTACAAACTGCAGACATACGTCACTCCTGATGATACTGCCGCTTTTTCATATTAACTTACACTGAGCAAAAAGAATTATGCCTAACCTTTATGAATATTTAAATCCGGTTTCAGTTATTCATGGGAAAGTGTTGTAACTCACATTGCATGAGAAATGAGTCTGTATTCAGGATTACGTGCTGTACTGTGCCCCTACTGGGCTCTGTCCTTCTTTAACAAGGACAGTGTAAGGAGGAAAATAATGTCTCTGCAGCTCGCATAGACGCGTTTGGCTCAGTTTGAGGTGTGTGTGTTGGTTGTCCAGCGTCTGCTTTCTCATGGCGCAGATGCTGTCCTATCACGCCACGTGTTCCAAGGTGGAGGTGGACCGATTGAAGGTATATGAGTAAAAAAACTGCAGTGTCCTGACAAATTAGAGGTTACCCGTTTTCATGTTACCATGTTAATCCAAACGTGTATATACCTGTGTATGTGTGTGTGTGCATGCATGCGTGTGTGTGTGTCATGGATTGGTGTTTCACAGGTAATGTGCTATCTTTCGAGGAATGCAGCCAGTAGGTATTGCGGGTGCTTTTGCGAGTGTTGGTCGGTGTGATGAAGGGCTATGTGCGTAGGCTGTGTGTCTGTGTGGAGGTTATTAAAGAGAGGGGAGTCTCTCTCTCTCTCTCTCTCTCTCTTCCACTCTCAGATGTAGTATACATAATAAATTATACAACACACACCATCACAAGCAGACCAGAGGCCTTGATAAAGGTATTAAATTTTAATGCATTGAGCCAAATTGAATATGTTGAAAAAATCTTAGCCAGCGCTCTTCATGTCATATTTCTGATGACAGCTGAGCTTCAATGTACGATAAGATTTATAAAACCCATATGATATCAATGAAAGGATAGTTATGATGGCTAACAGCTAGAATATAAATATTTTAAAATCTGTCATGGTACCCAAGGTCATTCACATCAGCACACATCAGATGTGATCTCAGTACGATGTGGTTAACAGTAGTTGTTTTTGACTATAACTCGATTGGACGCTATTCTGAGTCTTAGGTTGCGTTGGCCTGAATGTGGGCTGTGCTAATGCTTTTGGTGTTCATCAGATTTTTGTTCCTCCAGGCTGCCAAGATCCCTCTGAGCAGCGAGCTGGGTATAGACGAGTTTCACTTCAACGACTTCTCCCTTGACAATGACGCCATGATCACCGCCTCCCTGCGGATGTTCTTGGACCTGGGGGTGGTGCAGAAGTTTAAAATTGACTATGAGGTGAGGTAATAACCTGGCAGGTCTGAGGTCCCTATTCACCTGGCCCGTGAACAGACCCAGACATTCGACAGTCCCTCTTTTTATCATCAAAGACGGTTTGCTTTCTTAATTGCCGTTGTTGCTCAGCTCTGAACCGTGTGAGAATGAGGTTGACGCATTCGTTTGATCTCAAGGAATAGCATGGGGCAGGTATGATTAAGAATTCACAAAGTAGGAAGAGTCAGTTATCCCAATGGTCTCCTCCATTGCATAACGTTGCATTACGTTCGTGGTGCAGGTCCTGTGTCGCTGGCTACTGACCGTCAGAAAGAATTACCGCACTGTTGCCTACCACAACTGGCGGCACGCCTTCAATGTCTCCCAGTGCATGTTTGCCATGATCAAGGTGAGTCTATCTGCGTATTGTGGGATAAAGACCATTAATGCACATGGTATCTGTTTCTGAAATGTAATGGAGACCAGGTATGTGTCTCTGCTGTTCAGAGACATTTTGTTGAGACACTATATAGTCATGGGTGGGGCAGCAGTGTGAGTATCTAAGATACCCCCAATCTAAGTGTGAGTATCTAAGATACCCCGGGTTTAAAGCTTGGAACCAGAACGCAGCAGATTTGATTCCTTTGGTTTGGTCCATTGGACCATGGAGTAAGGAACCTGAACATGTGTCATGCTATGATGTTGTTGTAGACAGCCGAGTTCCAGGATGTCCTCTCAGACTCAGAGACTTTGGCACTGATGGTGGGGTGTCTTTGCCATGACCTGGACCATCGTGGCACTAACAACGCCTTTCAGGCTAAGTGGGTCACCAAATAACTTCCTCAATTAAGAATAAAGCTGTAAAATGACAGCTTATGGACTTGAGGTCAAGACTATGTGTGCTAATGCTGGTGTGCTTCCACTCTTGCATTGCCTCCTGCAGGTCTGGGTCAGCCCTGGCACAGCTGTATGGGACATCTGCCACCCTGGAGCACCACCACTTTAATCATGCCGTCATGATACTGCAGAGTGAGGTGACCATGGCAACCAACCAAGCAGCTCTCATCCATCACTGACCTGTCACCTGGCAACCACCTGCCACTCATCCTTCATCTACCTCTGGTCTGGCGATCATCTGACCTTTACCCACAGCGTCGTGTTCTGGGCTGTTGTTGGTATTTAAATCATTAAATCATTCACCATTGTCTCTCATTGTGCATGATATGCTTGGTTACAGTTACCAACCACTTTTATTTAGTCTCACATTTTGTAGTGCCTTTGTTTTGCCAGGCCAGAACAAACTGAAGTGATGCATGGGGATCAAAGCATCCTCTGTATAATTATGTTCATGAGAAAATGAGGCCAAACCTTGAGCATCAGTTGAGATGGTTAACTACACAGCAAAGATTTTGTTGTAAATTTAACACTGCTGGTGTACATTTAAAGCCCTAGTCACCCCACTGACTCATATAAACCCCCAGTGTGTTAAATGTAGACCACCATTTTTGCTGTGTATGTAGGAGTTTAATTAAGAAACTTATTTATCAGCAATGTGATGTCAGAGTCGTCAAGACCCCTGTCCATATTGCTGGGGTCCCTATTGATTTCCTGTGGTAGCAAAGGGAGGTGGTGTAGCTAGCCATCCCAGACTGATACTGTTAATGAGGTGTTCCAGATTGATGTGCATCGATTCTCAACTGACAGAGCAAAGCAGTGGAAGACCTCTCTTAAGTGTTTATTAAACCCAGAATGACTTGAGTTAATCAGTGATCAAGAGGAGGTAATTGGATTCTTTGGTCTAACAGCAACAAAACAATAAGATGCATTGTTCATCCTGTCCAGGAAATTGCAGAAATGTTGTTTTTTCCTTCTACAGGGTCATAACATTTTCGCCAACCTCTGCTCCAAAGAGTACAGCAACATGATGCAGCTCCTGAAGCAGGCCATTCTGTCTACTGATCTCACCCTGTATTTCCAGTGAGTGTGCACTACTCTGGAACTACTCGTGCCTGCTCTGAGTATGTTCTGTGAAATGCTAGGTCCTCAAAGAACTGCTGATCCTCCAACCATCAGTGTTTTCCTAGGGGGAAATAGGATAATATATTTAAAAAATGTAAATAATGTAAGTAGCAATAAAAGCATCTGCCAAGAAAATAACAAATGCATTGTATTTTAGCACTGAATTATCAGGGTTATCAATGATCATCAAAATATGCCTAACATTCAACATCAAGTTTAAAACACACCTGGGAAGACTCAGTGATAAAACAGAGGGATGTGCCTGGTATATTTGCCTAAACACTTTCTTTTTTCAAATATTTACTTCCTCAGGTTAACTTTATGCTGCAATTAGACATACATATTTAATGGTAACTATGGGAAAACCACATTCATATTTTAGAGAAAGGCTCTAGAAGTTTTGAATTAAAGCTGGATGTTTTGAAAGGGTCCAATAAAGATGTATTCCTTAACAAAACTTTTAAAACACAGCCTAGTTTATTTCCCGTTACAGCATGAGTCAGTCTGATGGTGGACAGGTCCAATCACAGACATCTACAGGGGACTTGATAGTCATTTGTGTTCATGATCACATACGTATGTACTTTGGCAGGCAGTCAAATCTCCAGTAAAGCAGTTGCTTGATTAAAGGCACTATGAAAACAATAGTACTATGAAAGTGGGCCACTTCGAGTTCCATGCGTCGAGTTCACCTTAAGATATCTGGGAATATCATAATTAAGAAGCATAACTTAAAAATGAGTGTTCTCTCCCTCATCCTCATCCTGACCCCTCTTCGTCCTCACGCCCAACAATGTCTTTCTCAACTTGTGCTCTGACAATACAGGAGAAGAACCAAGTTCTTTGAGTGTGTGCTCTCTGGAGAGTTTAGCTGGAAGGACGAGCAGCACAGGGAGCTACTCAGGTACATGCTTGCCTCGTCTGCCCTTTAATTTGCACATGCCCAGATTAGGTGGGCGAACTTCACAATAGCTGTCGTCCGATGATGTAATGATGTCAAGAAAAGGCTATTTGAATGTGATTGTGTGGCCGGGTCAACAGCTTTGGTTCTGATGGGAGGTTTGGCCCAAACAGGTCCATGCTCATGACATCTTGTGACTTGGGAGCAGTGACACGACCCTGGGAAATCTCCAAACAGGTCAGGTGGTCACCTACACTCTCTGTTTATGTCTTATCCACTTGGTGCTTTCTACTTTTCTCTATGGCTCCTTGTGTTTGTTAATGTTCATTCATTAATTTGCTCTCAAACCCTAATTTGAACATTTCCAGGTGGCAGAGTTGGTGACCAGTGAGTTTTTTGAGCAGGGTGACAGGGAGAGAGCAGAGCTGAAGCTGACCCCAGCTGTAAGTACAAGTCTCAGCAGGTCAATATTATATTAGTTTGGCTTTTACTAACTGATCAATTCCCAGCTTGGCCATTAGGATAGTATACTTTCAGTCACTGTGCAAATATGAGTCTGCAAACAAGGAAAGTAATGTACATCATTTTGTTCTGACATTCAGTGGGGAAGGGTAGAGCTGTCTCAGTGGCTCAGCCTCTGTTTCTGCAATAACACATAAATCTGGTGTCTCACTGACTTGGGACAACGGGATCAAGTATTCGTCTCAGTCACCTCCAGTCCAGTGTCAGTGTCTGCCACACGCCAGCACTTTTGCAGTGACCCCGTCCTTCATAAATCTCCCACAGCACCCACTTATCTGTTCTCGGAGTGACTTTGTCCTGCCTGAACTTCTCCGACCCCACTGTTACTACTGTCATGACATCTTCAGCTCTGAAGGACTGATGCTGCTGGTCATGAATCACTGTGCATCTCGTGCCAAATAAGTCCCCCCGCCCCCCCCCCCCCCCCCCCCTTTAGTATGACTGACCCTTTTCTCACCAAGGGGCTCTGTACTCTCTGTACTGCGCTGCTCGTTTTCAGAGTACTCTCTATCTGCGTGAGTCTGCTTTGCCTCAGCGGACCCAGGATTTATGTCCTTCAAGTCCGGGTGTCAAGTATATATCTTCCCCCTCTGAGATGTGGCTTGCCCCATTCTTGGGCCTTGCGTGGTTCTGATAAGCCTGGCGCCATGAGGCAGCCGATACCCAGCCACGCGCATGTCAAAGTCTCAGGCCCTCCATCTCTGCTCTCCTCTCCTTCTGGAGCAGCTCTCATCTCAGGGTTGTTAATGTCTGACAGAGAGCAACTGGGGTTACTTTCCGACTATGATTAATGTCCGTGTTGTGTTTTGAATATGTTGAAACATAGCTTGTTTTCTCAGGGGACTGCATGCACATTAATATCAGAGCACACTTGATACTTAAAGGATATAAAGACTTTTTTTTTTACAATGGAAGAATGTAGCATTTGAATGAAAGAACAAATGTTTGGAACATATATTGCATAACTGCTGGAGAAGCACAGATAAAATGCTTTTAAATCATATTGATGACTTTTTGTGTCAAAATACATTCATAACTTAAAAAAAACTTAAAATTTTCAATGATGAACTGTTATTTGGTTGTAGATGCATTCTTCCCACTATTGAATCAAATGCAATATTGATGGAAGCATGCTTCTTTATAATTAGGAATTTATTTATTGCAAATTACAGAACTATTATTTCTAATGCTCTTACCTTTCATTTTTATTACGCCATATTGTTTTGCTATTAAATGTCCATTTTGTTAAAACATAACAATTCACATAAAAGATTATTGGAGGTACATTATATTTAACTGAAAATGTAGGTGGAAAAAATTGGGTTGTGTATGTGTGTGTCGTGAGGTTTTCAGATAAATGTAATCACTTTATTTGAGTTTGGATAGTGAGTCCAACATAATGAAATAAAACAAGGACTGGAATAATGATAAAATATTTGAATAAGAATATGTTTGAAATTAATAATCCACATTCACCGTACTTCACCCTACATTCACAGAGTAATTTGCAAACTTTCTTGATGTGATGTTTCTTCTGAAATCATTATGGTCTGTATTAGGAACATATTACAAGTTGCTTGTATGTTGTATGTTATAAGGCCTGGGGCCTGGGTGTATGTTTTCCTGATGGTCAAAGGCTCATCGTCCTGACTGTCCTTTTTGTGCAGGCCATCTTTGACCGCAACCGGAAGGATGAGTTACCTGCCCTACAGCTGGAGTGGATTGATGGGATCTGTAAACCTCTTTACCAGGTATGGAAATCACCTGTGTGAAATTATGTTCCTCAAACCAACCAATCTTTAGCACATACATCTAATATGAAGTCACTTAATATTGCATTGGACCACCATGTATGATCAGAACAGCCTGTATCCATGGTATGGAATCTACCAATTTATGGAATTCTGTAGGAGGGATGTGGCAATATTCTTCCATGCAAAAGTCAATCAACTCATGCACTGTTGGTGGAGATGGAAAAGTTGTCTCAGATGTTGTTTCAGAATTTCCCATAAATGCTCAGCTGGGTTCAGATCTGGTGAGCGAGAAGGCCATGACATATGGATAACATTTTCATGCTCGTAAAACCATTGGGTGGCTGCTCTGTGGATAAGGGCAATGTCATCCTGAAAGACCACTCCTGGCAAAAAAAGAAATGCTTCAACAGGGGCTGAAGGCGATCACCTTAGTCTGGTAATCACTACCACAAGTATTGATTACCGTTGATCTTGCCTTCAAAGGGGAAGAATGCACCCAAACCATGCCAGGAAAATGCACCATTACAGACCTGCCAGTACCCTTCATTGTTAAAACCAGGCACTCAGGCCTGTAGGCATCTTGGGTATCTGCTGTCATCTGTCTACAATATGGCAAAGGATGACCATATCACATTTTTCCCACTGCTCGGTAGTCAACACAACCATTGTATCCTGCTCGGTTGTGCTTTTGGCAGACTGTTGATTTATAGTTGCTCTGTTTAGCCTTGCACCTCAAACTACTGTATTGGTCTTCACCATTTGTTTCAACAACGCTCAATCAGTCAATCAATCAATCAAATTTTATTTTATATAGATCGACTTGTCACAATATGCTTCACAGTTTACTCTGGCGTAAACCCCACAGAGCAAGCCAGAGGCAACAGTGGCAAGGAAAAACCCCCTGGAAGACATGTAGAAAGAAACCCTCGAAGGAACCAGATTGAGTAGGGGGGCCATCTGCTTTTAGCCGGCTCAGGGTGTGGGTTCACAAATACAAAGTCAGTTAGTTTGAAGGTTGTATGAAGCATCAGAAAGGTGGCGGTTCAGGAGTGTGGTGGCAGGCTGGAATGGTGGACATAAGGGGAACATACAACAGGCTTTGGGCTGACTCTGGAAAGGGGGCAGTTGCCCCATTGGTGAGAGTGGGAAACAAAGAAAATGGAGTTAGGGTGGAGCTATAACCCCTGCCAGGAGTTTCCAGTGGCAGCATAACTACTAGGACAGAGAGAGAATCCACACAGGCCTGAGAAAGACAAGACCCACCCCTCGTGAGCCTGCCTGTGAAAAAAAGGGGTCACAGCTGTTGAGAGGTGACAGTAAGTAAAGTTTTAACCTGATAATGCACTACACCCACATGCCTCTCCAGCTCTGTATCTAGATTATATGGTTGTATGCTTCACTTAAAAGGTGCATTTTTAGTGTTTCAGTGTTTGATTCCCTTCCGTGTTTTGGAAGGTTATTCCATAGTAGGGGAGCTCTAAAGGAAAAGGCTCTACCAGCTGTCAAGTTCTTGGAAATTCTGGGGACTACTAGATAACCTGCATCTTGAGAACAAAGCTTGCAGGCTTGTAAGGTTGAGGCATATCTGATAAATATACTGGTGCTAGTCTATATCACTCTTTGAAAGAAACAACATTAAAGTCAGTCCGATATATATAATATATAATATATATATTGGTATCCAGTGCAGTGATGAACACTGGGTCAATAAGCTCATGCTTCTTTGTTCGTGTCAAAATATGAGCTCCTGCATTTTGAACCAACTGGAGGTTCTTAAATGACATATTGTCACCAAACATTTTACTTCAGTTAGGGGCAGAAATGAAAGTTCTTTTGATGTTGGTATATTGCAACATGGGGATGTAAACAAAACACTGGTCTATTTTAGGTAGAAAAGTGGTCCCGTCATGACTTCACGATGATCAGCCTTGTAGCCGCGATGCAGGTCGACAAATTGTTTGGGGGGATTAGAGCAGCCAGATAACGGGGCATTGCAGTAGCCTACCCTAGACATGACAAACGCATAGGATACATTCCTGCTCGTTAAATGTGGGGTATACTGTGCTTGTTAAATGTGGGATTTTCTGCTGCTGGTTTAAATTGTTGTACCTTACTTTGTTTTTCCCAGGCTCTAGTGAAGTTGAACAGGCAATTGCAGCCCATGGTGGATAGGATTAATGCAAATCGAATGAAGTGGGAGGAACTTTCTTCATCCAATCAGCAAACACAGAAAATCCCAGAGCAAAATCCACTGCCTGGAGAATAAGAGTACACAAGGGGTGGACAATTTCAGTCCTGGAGTGATGCAGACTCAGATTATTTTCATTCTGCCACAGCCCTTCATTTTTTCAATTGAACATATTATTCTGGCAGAAAACTCTAATGGAAAGGTAACTTTAGAACTAATAATGCTTTTGACCTTTGACCTGCATCAAGCAGACTAACAACAAAAATTCCAATGAAGAAGAGAGAAGCATATGTTTTTAGTCAACAATTATTTTGCATTCAAAATACTTGTTGTGCTGAAGATAGTTGACAAAATATTAGTAGATGTTGAAGGCCTCTTTAGAAATACTTCAGAAATGTAAAAAAATTGCATGATATGTATTGGGTACAGATGAAGGCAGGATGATAGCATGAAACTGGATTCCAAATATAAACAGCTTTGTACTGCGTACTTGCATACTTTCCGTTGATTAAAATGCAGTATCACTGTGATCTATAAGAGTTTTATATTGTGTTAAGAATGTAAACTGGAACAAATTATTTTTCCTAAGTGATTATGGTTCATTAAGTTGTTTATTGATATGCTCCCATTTGATAATTGACGAGATTTACATACATGTTTGGAAAATATGCGAGTTAAAAAAGTTTGCATTGCATGCACTAAAGTCTTGGTTAGCATGCATGCAGTCAGTTTTCCAGGTGAATGTATTTCTGGTATTAAGGGCTGCAGTTTGCTTAAATCTATTTTTGTATTGTTTGTTGTTTGTTGCACAGTTGCTACTGCATGTAAAACTGTTGAACCAGCATATAGTATTGAACTGATGAAATAACACATGTCCAGCAAGCTTTTTTCATATTTTTATATTTTCTAGCATGCATTATTTATGTTAACCCTTGAGGAACATTGGAAATTTCAACAGCTGCCTACGAGCGCAAACATTCTATGAGAACATGTCTTGAATCATTCAATTTGCATTGTGCCTGTGCACACACCTAATAGAAGGGTTTGCATAATTTCAAGTATTCATGAAAGAACATCTATGAAGAAGTGTATCACACAGAAGTGGAAGCAAATCTCCTGGCTTATCTCCCTCAGGCAAAGTTTAGTAAAGTATCTCCTGGCTTATCTCCCTCAGGCAAAGTTTAGTAAAGTATCTCCTGGCTTATCTCCCTCAGGCAAAGTTTAGTAAAGTATCTCCTGGCTTATCTCCCTCAGGCAAAGTTTAGTAAAGTATCTCCTTGCTTATCTCCCTCAGGCAAAGTTTACTAAAGTATCTCCTTGCTTATCTCCCTCAGGCAAAGTTTAGTAAAGTATCTCCTTGCTTATCTCCCTCAGGCAAAGTTTAGTAAAGTATCTCCTTGCTTATCTCCCTCAGGCAAAGTTTAGTAAAGTATTTCCTTGCTTATCTCCCTCAGGCAAAGTTTAGTAAAGTATCTCCTTGCCTATCTCCCTCAGGCAAAGTTTAGTAAAGTATCTCCTTGCTTATCTCCCTCAGGCAAAGTTTAGTAAAGTATTTCCTTGCTTATCTCCCTCAGGCAAAGTTTAGTAAAGTATCTCCTGGCTTATCTCGCTCAGGCAAAGTTTAGTAAAGTATCTCCTTGCTTATCTCCCTCAGGCAAAGTTTAGTAAAGTATATCCTTGCTTATCTCCCTCAGGCAAAGTTTAGTAAAGTAAGAGCACTGGAATGTGCATAGGATGATGCTGGCGTGATTTTCTTGATTTGTCATGTTTCACTTCCAACCTCTATGAACTGATGCAGACCTGTAATGTACTGTCTAGAGTAGATTGATGACTTGTAGAAGGCTTATCACAGGAAGACTGTATACCCAAAAAAGTACAGTATTCTTGGGCCCATTCTTCAGAGCATTGATAAAACGTTATCTAATTAATGGAATGCACTTCACTTGTTTAAACAATTAAAACTAAATGTAGATACTAAAACAGTGAAGTCCCATTCAGAAGAAGGTACAGATAACGCATTGTTGGTGCGTTTACTGGTGTGTAGTCCTGGTTATGACTGAAGGACATTTCTCAAATAGTTGACACCCCACCACATGTATCAGTGTGGAATAGCTTTTTCCTTTCCAACAGTGCAGTTGAAGGAAATTCTAATGGTGAAAAATTTTTAGAGAGAAAAAAACCAGAGGAACTTAAGAAAACAATAATCAGGAAGAGAAATGGTGATGCATACAAAAATGTCATGTTTTTATAACATTTATCTTGACTTTTTCTTAATCTGTCAAATAAATATGAAACATGAAATTTGCTTGTTTTTAATGTTTAAAATGTATTTTCATCCTTGCACAATTTCCCTTAACAGTGTTTACCTACTGTATGTTTTGTATGTACCCATTAATTAATGTCACTCATGTTCAAGGTGTTTCTTCTTGGATCTTGTATTTACTGTCAGTTCATTTATGGTAGTTTTTTTTACATATTGTTTTCCGTTGAGTTCATTTCAATTCAGACTAGAACTTGTAAAAGATTGCTTGGTCTGCAATCTATAAAATATGTATTTCTCCCCTTAGCACTTGTGGTGTTGATGTATTTTTCATGAGTTTGTGTTTATACACTCCTGACCTGGTCTTAGTGTTGTCATGCAGCACCAGGTGCAGCTGTATAGTCTGTGTGGTGAAGGCACTTCATCAGTTGGTCATTATTATCTTGGCTAACCTGTCTGTTATTAGAATTTGACCAGTCTCTTTGTTTTGTCCTGTTGTGTTCTTTACGCTTCAGAGTTCCCTCTTGATTAGCAACTGCTTTAGACCTGTAGTGCCACGTGATTGGATTACTGGACTTAAACTGTTTAGACTGTGTCAGGTGAAAGCCAGCAGTCCCTGAAGTCCCTAGATGTTTTTAGAGGATTGTTCTATTAGATCATTCCAGTGCCTTTTTAGTTACCAAATGAATAAATCCAATTAATTCCATTAGATACAATTAATGAATAAAACAAGATAGATAGACTGGGGTATATTAAAACATTTTACAAATCTTCAAAGGCCACAATTCACTGATGCTATATGTACTATATGTGTGCTTTGGGTGAAACAGAGAAGACTGAATTGTAAACAAGGCTGATATCAGATTGAGACAGTATCTCTGTCTATGGGGGCTTCTGACATGATCAGACCATCTCTGTGTATTGAAATTGACAGTTGCAGCATTCTGCACTGTGCCAAACTGAACTTTTACGGGGGATTTGGTTGTGTGGTTGTCCTCCATTCATAAGCCCAGAGTCCTCAGTCAGCTTCCGTGTATGGTGATCTTCATACCTCAGGTGCTTTACCTTGAGACATACAACTGATCACCAAGACACAAGGTAGCTTACCATTAATCAAACGGGAAAAAAGTTTTTGGTGAACAACATGTACAGTATAGCCCCTGTCTAAAAATAGCTTTGAAACAAGCAGTGTCCTTCTTTATTATAATTGCTAGTGTCATCAAACTGAATTACTGAATTGCCACAGCTATCACCATAACCCTATCCATTTCAAAGAACACTGTGCTTCTATTAGAGCCCAAGATATTCTGTTTGTGAAATAAAACATATAAAAATAAATATGCATAGATATCTCCTCTCCTTTATCCCATACCCAGTCTCTGTAATAGGTGTTTGATATGGATTTTAATGAGGTTCTTAGGTGAACCAGCAGCCTGTATCTCTGTGCTGGTCTGACATAGAACCAGCAGCTTTACTCCAGTGAGCATGAGTCTTTCATCTATAATTCAGGGCTGACTGCGTCTCTGGGCCTGGTCTTCCTTGGGGTTTGAAATGAAGTGAGAGGAAGGGGTGGGGGTAGACCGAGTGAATGCAAGAGTAAAGTATATTCTCTCTATCACACACACACACACACACACACACACAGACAGAGTGGTATAGAATAATGACTGATATAATAATTGAAATGTTACATACTCCCACTCATGCCCTGGCCCTGAGCGGGTGAGCTTCAGTGGGCAGGCTAACCCCCTCCTCATTACACACTAATGTCTGTCATAACTGTCAACTCTGCTGGTGGATTAGAGTGGAAAAAAGTGGCCGAAACTCATGTGGCAGGTGTGCTTGACCCAAATTACTCAAGTGGTTGTTACGAAAGATTAATTTGTAAGATTTTCATAAAGTGAGGTAAAGACTAAACACAAAGATAAGCAGAAAAAGACTTAAACAATGTGTGTTATTTTTAGTGTTCTTCTAGGAAAGTCTATTTGTATGGAAATTAGTACCTGTAGCTATTAGTTTAACAATCCCTGTTATTTTTTTATTAATAGTACAGTTAACATGAGGAAATGTGGTTACGTGATAAGTAGGCTGTTTATATGCACACGCTCACAAATAATACATAAAGAAACAGGTCCAGTAATAGAGATTCATTTTCAGAATAGTGCCTTCTGTTGTCAGCTAACAATCATGGGGCTTATAAACTTATAAAACACCATTACAAAACAAAACACAAAATTAAAGACGGATCAGCTTGTTTTCATTCTTGCTCATATAGACCAATCTGGTTTTTGAAACAGCCTTCATGAAAACACATTTTCTTTCTTCCACTGCAAATAATTACAAACGATAATAAAGTGCTATAGTCTAGTGGAACAATTATTTTTCATAAGCTGTTTAACCAAGTACAAACGTATAATGGATAACCCTGATGACTGGTAATGCACCATTGGCTTTCTGGCGAAGAAGTGTACACATTAAATGCAAATACACCACTGAAAACCAGAGCTGTAGGTAACTGTTACCAGGTTAGTATCCTACCCCTACTGACAGTGATAGCATCATGCAAAAGCTGATTGAAGGCTAACAAATGAATCTGGGTGAAAACAGGATGGGTGGCTACCCTACTTGTGTTGACTGATAAACTTATTTTCAGTGCATGGCCTTAAGAAAAGTAGAAAAAGGCCTGTCTCTGGCTTAGCCATACCATCTCTGAATCGTTTACTTTTTTAGGGCTTTTTCAGCTTTATTGGACAGAATAGTGTAGAATGACAGGAAGAATGGGGAGTGAGAGAGAGGGGGTGGGAGGTCCTTCCTCTTTAACTGAGGGCAGGGTTGGGGGATGGGGGGCTTATAAAATCCAAGAGACCCTGACGACTGTTGTAATAAGAGACACATCTGGAGCTGATATTACAATGCGGTAATGCTCTCTCTGATATGTACAGCACAGGTTTCTCTGAGTGAAAAGGCAAGGCCTCTGCAATTCTAGAGGACATCTAACGACGTGGAGAGAGCAATATTAAAGGGAAGCATCCACTGTGATTATTGCAAGATCTATCCGATGAAAATGCAAATGTGTTTTAAAAACAATCAGTTTTTCTGTGCACAATCAGCCAAACCAGATTGCTTAAATATCAATAAAGATCATATCGGCATCTACTCTCAAACAAGCAGTGTGAATATACTACCCTATGCTCCCTCCGGACTTGCCAGTCTTGCTGTCAGTTCTTTTATCAAAAAACAAGGGATCAGAACAGTACTGACAGTGGCCTATGACATCACTGCTCAGAACGCACACCGTTTGATCTCACACACTGCGAATATCGAAACTGAGACTTCGCTCAGATCCCACGACTGAAATCCCAGTCCAATGACTTATGAATTCTCTCTGTGATAGGTTCCTTCAGTTCTCTCTCTGATGAAGGCTGTTTAAACCCTACCTCTTTTTGCTGCCTTTCACATGCGCCCTCTGGCTGAGTCCGGCACTTAAAAGGCTTTTGTTTGGGAAGCAAAGGCCAAGACATGTTTGATGATATTCCAGTCAAGTTATCGAATATATTTGGAATGTAGGGGATGAGGATGCATTCCATCTAAACCAGTTGTCTTGTGGGTTTTTTTCTCTGTTGATTTAAAATTAATAGCTTCAAATAATCTTAGTCATTAAAAAGGTTATTGCTGTTGACTTTTTTTTCCCTACTCTGACATTTCCATATCTATATTTGTAAACCAGGGCTATTCAACTTGTGGCCCAGGGCCAAAATGCCATACATGCTCTTGGCCCTTTCATTGTTGAGATAAAGATAATTATTTTGATGCAGCAACAATTGTGACGATGTCCAGATCTGCATCTGCACAGTGTCAACATACCTCCTACAAAGCTTTTTTTAAGACGGCATACAGTATACTTTATTTACACACATGCATGTCTTATTCATCTGTTGATTATACATTGTATGTGAATAATGTTTGGCCCCCTTACATGATTATTAATCCTTTCATGCATGAATTATTACAAAACAGAGCAATATGTTTTTCACATCAAACTCTGCATGTGTTGCACCCACCTAGGTCACAAAAAATGTGCCCCAAATGGCCCCTTGAAAACATAGACCACACATGCAGATTACAACTCTTAATGCATTATGTCGACTTCAGTGGACAGAAGGTTTTTTGTATACAGTACAAGAACTATGGTAATTTTTTGTTACAAATATAACTAATTCTGCTCCTTGCATCTTCCCTAATAAGAATATATATATTTTTTAACATGCTCTGTTCTCTCGGAATAGAAGGTTTTCACAGCTACACCAGAGGGAGTTTGTATGTTTCCACCTCCACCTGCCATTTTGACCTTCACTGTATCAAAACTAGAAAAGCCAATAAAATGTAACAAGATGGCGCATATCAAAATTTAGGCAAAGGTGCAGTGAATCTTTTTGGAGATCACAAATGCTTTTGACTATGTTAAAATAGACTTTGAAAAGCCTGTCCACTGTAGTGGACTCCATGCACGAAAGGGTTAATATCTGGCCCCAATGAAGAAGTAGTTGAATAGCCCTGTTGAAAACCCATATCCTCTATCATTCACCATCCATTATTATGGATTTTGTAAGCTTTTTGAGCACAATGAACTAAAGCATGTTTCCCTGTTCATTTCTAAGACATAGGCTGCAGTGTGTGGCTACATTACTGCATCCTGCAATCATAGTGGCAGGTAAATATATGATCATGAGCACCCATCTGCTGAGTCACATGACTTATTGGACATATTGTAATTTTAAAAAATCATTATTTAAATTAATTTACTAATTTGCTTTTTCACTTTAGCTTTTGCACTGTGCAAGAATGTACAAAATGTAAAATTCTGTTAGTATGTAGACTGAAATATTAGGGTCAGGTAAAATAGTAACCATGTTGTGCACAGTGAATGCATGTCAATGGGGTGGAAAGTCGTTTCCCTGGAAGGCAAACACATTTTTTCCTATGTGGTGGCTGACATTTTTATTGCTTGTGGCACACACTGGAGTTCCCTGCAGCCACAAATTTAAAGCCGTTCCCTGTTCACATACGTAATAGCCTGTTATTTCTCTTAAAGCATTAATAATTGTGAATATTTACAAATATTTACGAAAACTGGCTTAGCGTCATTTTTTTCCAGATAAATTTTCTTTTATATGAGAAGGGCAGCAGCCTTAATTGGCAAAACGTTACGTGTCATCGACTACATTCATTCCATCGAGACATAGGGGGAAATACTGGATGCTGTGGAATATATGTTCCTGCCACATGTTGTAAAGAAACAAGGAAAACATGTCAGAGCTGTAATAAATTTACCCCAAGGTCACTGTGAATATACCTATCAGCTGCGATGCCTGATGTGTGGCACACCATAGAGGTTTTAACTGATAACACTAGGTTTAAACATGTGAGTGACGTCACCATCGCCCTATACATACCCAGCCCCAGGGATTCAGCAATGTCTATTTGGATTATTTCTCATTTCCCAATATGTGATCCGTAATGTTGTGTAAAGGTCAGGGACCAAACCTTGCAACCGGAATGTTGCAGGTCTAATTCCTAGGCAGAGATACAACAACAGTGCTTTCAAAAATGTCGTCCATCTCTCATGAAAACACAGCATCTAGTTGTAATGCACTCAAAAAGACAGAACGCGTCCTCTAATCAGGCCATCCAGTCTCTTCAGACATCTTTCTCTTGTAGTGAAAAATCAACTTAACATTCTGTCAGCCATTTCACAAAGATATAAAACCATAACACATCAAGATAAAAGCACTGCACTATATTTACTGTTGGACAAAAAACATAGGCTTACAATTAAGAATCTCTGTTCCTCTTTTAATATTATTGCCCTTAAAAGGGTTGAGGGTCATCTAAAAAATGAATATTTTACTCTCCCACTTGTTTTATTCTCAAAGGTCACTCTCTCTTATTGTGGTATTTTTAGACATGCTGAATATTTTCCTCACAAGTCTGTGAATTGTTTTTCTTTCAGACTGTGAGACTTTCGTCTGATTCTGTTTCAGGTTTGGGTTCTGGCTCTCTCCGTCTTAGAGCTCGGTGTTGTCTCTGGAAGCTCTTTGTGGAAATAACTGAAGCCCTGGCTCACGTAGCCTCCTGCGCTAAGCCGCCACAGTTAACTGATGTTAGGATACCAAGGAAGCATTGGTTCCCTCTGTCTGAAAATATAATTAAGTAAGGTTGTATAAAGTAATGCAAATCCAACGTTTTCCCATGTACCGTGCAGTAGATTTCTCATATGGCAGCACTGAATTGTACGTGGGGTATGTTTCACTTTCGATCAATTCAATTAAGCACATTTTGTCAAAATATATAACAGCATATATGATTTGCAGGACATTCATTTCCTGTGTCAAAGCATTAACTACCAATCCTGAATGTGATATGACTCATTATTTTCGTCATCAGGAAATTGTGAAATGCATGCGAGTCTTAATGGATTTCTGCAAGGCACAGCTAAGTACAACGCCGACATGCATGCGAGTCTTAATGGATTTCTGCAAGGCACAGCTAAGTATAACGCCGACATGCATGCGAGTCTTAATGGATTTCTGCAAGGCACAGCTAAGTACAACGCCGACATCGTATTCATCGGCACATGCTGAATTCCAGGAGAGGAGAATATCTAAAGAGAACAGACAAAACAAAACAAAAGAATGGCTCCTCCATCCCTCCCTCCACAAATGGAGTAATTATGTTGCACCACAGACGGAAGAAAGAGCCTATCCACTAACATATCCTCCCTTTGCAAACTGACACAACGTGTTTGATGGTGTTTATGTGTTGTCCGTGCAGTGTATGTGTGCATGTTACAGTGTCTTAATTTTACAGGCAGTGTGTGACATGACTATCAACGTGTAACAAAAAGAGCATAGCAGTGCTTTCCCTGTCTGGTCATAATAATAAAAATCATAACATATGTGCTGTGTTTCTTAAGGAGAATCTGCACAGACAGAGGGATGGCAATAGTGACAGGTTTCTGGAATTATTATTATTATTTTTCATGGAAAACATCCCTAAAATTCCTCAGGACTAGAGACACTGTGTATTATTTTTATCCTATTCCTTTCCAACTTTCCACTTTCACTCCAGATTCAGAATCTAACATTTTTTGTGGGGAACAGTATGTTTTCAGAGAAATTGAAGTCAATAAATTAACACCACTAATACATTCAAAAAACATAATTTACATTTATTCATACATCATATTGCCACCTCCAATCTAAATGTTTATCTCAAAATAGTATCCAGTTCAAACAATACAAGTGAATATTTCCTAACCTCTGCATGAGGAACTTAAAGATGAATGTCCTGTTGAATTGAACTAGTTGTACCCTTGTAACAGCCTGACAAATGGTGCTGAGAAGATTCTATAGCGCAATAAACATATTAATTACAATTTTATTTTAAAAAAATAAACTTTTCCAAATTCCATAGCATACGACGTGTAGAGGGAAGTCATTAAAAAACGGAATGGTGAGTAGACGTACACTCTGGACAAAAATGTAGTTTCTGCTTTCTGAGCGGGAGATGGAAAATGAGCGCTCAAATCTATTATTCATCGCACCTGGTCAATAGAAATGCGCTGGAAGCCTTAAGCCTGGTAGCACAAGCCAAACTAATTGGAGAGCAGTGTACTCCACTGAACATCTGAGGAATACAAAAGCAAACATTCTGGGTTGGTATATTATTATAAGACAGAGGTATTTAAAACAACTCTGCGCTCCCTCTAACTCGTCAGATAGTTGTGTGAGATTTCCAATTGTATTCTCAATGGAAAATAAATTGAGTGGTACTGTCATAGACAGCGGTAGATTTGTAAAAGATGTTCAATGGGGATGGTGGGGTCTGTGATATCACTGAAAGCCATTCAAACAAGGGAATGGCAGTTTTACAAAGGATGGTTTTTGTCTTTTTTTTTTTTTACAGGGGGGGTGGTATCCCCTTGCATCCCCCTTCAAATCTACCCCTGGTAATAGATTACTATTAATATCTTATTGTATAAAGATATTTAAAATCAGGGTTGTCACTATACACAGAGTAGAACACGGAAGGAAGAAGCCATTTTGTCAATGCACTTATTTTTCCAAAACCACCATAAAAATGTGCCAAAAAGCTGCGTGTCAAAGAACATGACTTCACCAACAGCACAGTTTATTACAATATGGTTTAAAGTAAGGCAACACCCTCTTCTCCTTAGAGTTACTGTAGCATTTGCAAAAGGGTACTGCATTATACAGCATAAAGCAAAAATGGCAAAACTGGCTAATGTGATGACAGGTAACAAATAACATTACTGCTGCAACCTCCACAGTGTAGGGAAATAATGTTTGGCATGGTTGCATTTAAAAAAGCCACTATTTAACAAAAATGTTTTTTATTGACTTAGCCATCTGCACACGGGGAAATCACCCTTGGCTAAGAAGCCTCTTCAATCAAGCTACACTTTGAAAGATGATTACTGTTAATAGCATCACTGATGAACACAATGTCTTCATTGAAAATTAAACAAACATCTCCAGATGTTGACAAGTTTCTAAAACCTGTGAAACTGATAAAAAAAGGAGTTTCCCCATCGTTTCCAGCCCTCTTGACTTGTTTCCAGAAAACAGCAGATCTTCATCAATAGGTGTTGAAATTGTAAGGTCTACTGAAAAACAATGAACAATGATAAAAGCACTGTTATTACAGTAGAGGTGGGGCTATGTAAAGAACAAAGGCCAATCAGTGAGCACAGCGGAAATTCCAGCAGTGACAGACTTCTGACAGGAATAGCTTCCCAGTGATCTGCACAAACAACAAACTCTTTGGTCAGTCTTTCATAGTAAAGGCCCCTGCTTCAGCAGATCTCTTTGACTACACAATGTTGGAATGAGTTAAAAACCACATATACTCCAAGGCTGAGTATGGTTTAAACATACTATGATATCTATAAAATCACATCCAAAAACAATTTTAATTTCCATATGGAGATTTCCTGGCCTTCTCTCTTCTCCTATATCCTCTATCCAATCTCCCTTCCATTTCTCCCTAATTCTGGACATGCTTGTGGTACTGCTTGAGGCATGAAAATGTTCTATTCAATATTGTCACTTACACACATGGTGAAGAGACTTATAGGCTTGTATTTGGGGGGGAAATGCCTCAAATGTTATTGTTTATTATGGTAATAATAATAAAAAACATATAAGTTATGGTTAATAGTTACACTTAATTATTTATTGCAAAGAAAACAGATTTCATAGAATTAAACCCATGATCTTTGACTGAAACAGCCTAAATGCTGACCCTATCGCGCTCCCTCACGGTGAAATAGTGTAATGGTTCTTCTCAATGCATTCGTGTAGCGCCCTCTTGTGGCAGATTACCAGCCAGCGTCTGAGCCAAGAATGCCATAGAAAATAACTTGCAAATACCATCACTGTAGCGGTTCAAAATCTTTCTGAATACAGTGAATAGGCCTACTAAAAATGTAAGACCCTTTAACTTTAACTTGGAATTTTAAACAGCGTTCGTCAATAAAAGTAAAAAATAAAAATAAATGTAATGGCTCGACTTAACTGTAAAATCAAACCATCTATAGCTATTTAATTCCTGGCCTAATAACACTGTTCCAGTAGGCTACTCTCTAAACGAAGACATTACTGTTGTAAATATTTGAAGAAAACAACAAATCTAGGCGACGTTCAATTAATGTAATCATTGTGTTGTAACATCTAGTTGATCTTTAAATGATTCGACGTGTGTATCACTTGCAAAGCAACATATAATACGATAATATCGTGTGCGTCGTGTATGAAAACATATTCATTTGCCTTATTAAACACACATTGAAACGGCCAGTCGGCATGTTTTGATAAGTGCGATGCGCACTGTGCGAATGGTCAGCGAGTGGAAACTTGTTTCACTGTATTTGAGGATAAAAACGTGAGAGGTAGGCTAAACGTGTGGGTTCTGTTGGAATAAAAATCTGGGAATTCTCATTAAACCTGGGACATGCAAGGGCACGAGCGTCTCAGCTCAAACGAAAACAACGTTTGAGTCGTGATGAGAAACAGCGCCGCGGGGCGGAGAGGGTCGCGCTCGGACTGACAGGCGGGAACGCCTCTGCGTGATGACAGGCCGAACCTCGGATTCCTTCGGTGAAAAGCCTTTGATTGTTTGTCGGATTTCTTCTGGTTTTGGAGAATGGCTGTCAGACTTGTCACTGTGATGGACGGGGCGAGTATTTCACCCTTGATAATTACAAGCCCCCTCGAGCGAGGCACCGGCTCCGCGAGACCAAGACCCCTGTCATTCAAACTGTAACACAATTCACTCAGATTCACTGAAATAAGACAACAACAAAGTTTGAAAGGGATTCATTCATTGGTTGCGATATAAATAGTATTTAAACGCACACAATTTATAAATACGTCTTTCTTTTAGGCAATTTCTATAGGCAACTATAGGCAATTTCGCTGGTAGCCTATACACCTAGGCATATGTGTAGAAAGAAGCAGTTCCATGTTGTTTTTTATAGCCTACGTAATTAGGCTACTCTGTGTATCACACAATATTATTTCTTTAAACGTGTGTCCCTTCTAATCTGCATGTTTAGGGAGCTTTAATGTGCACTCAGGTAGCGTCACGGAACTTACAACTTGTTAGGGCCTGCAGCAGGCGGTGAGCGAGCGGCTAAAAGTGTTTGTCCGTGGTGACGACCGATTCTGTCAAAGCACTCGGTGCGGAGGCCAGGTAGAGTTCCCTCTGTGGGGGGAGAGTGTCACGGGGACATATAGGCTACTATTTACTAAACCCTCACCCGTGACCCATGGAGGAAGAGTGTTGCGGGCTGTCAGTCGGATGCTTCCAATCCAGCCATTAATCACTAACTTATTATTTAACATTATTCCAAAATCTGCAATGTTTAGCATGATGTATTAGGCTCCATCTTAGTTTTTCTCATTTTTTCTTTTGCAGCAGAAGCACGAATAATTTAATGCATGTCTACTTTCAAACGTTTCCTTTCCTTCTAAAGATAAGGGTTGATGAGAGAGATGAGACAATTGAGTGCATTGGGTAAGAAAATGTGATGATTTTCCATCACGGTGAGGGTGATAACACCATCCCAGTTGTTCTGTTGTTCTCGGTGGAGGGTGGCTGAGAGGGTGAGGGTGGATGGGGTAGTCCGGGGCTGGGATTGGGTGGGGGCAAATTGGGGTGGCTTTGACCAGGCGTTTATTTCATAATATGTGTTGTGTTGTAATGGTGGAACTTGCGTTTAGTAACATCTAGGGCTTTGTATTTTGAGGAGGGGTTTGACTTAATAATGGCATTGGCTTTCTGTTGAGTCTTGTGAGGGGTTTTTGCTTAATTCAATTTAGGTTTTTGAAAAAAGGTACTGTCTCTGTCAAGGAAGGTTGTGTGTGTATTGTGTCTGTGGGTCTGTGGGATTATTGTTGCGCCGTATGTGTTTGGTTGTGTAAAGGATTGTGTTGGATGTGTTGTATCATGGACAGATTTGTGACAAATTTTTATAAATCAAAAAAATAAAAAAATGTAATCTTTCAAACTATCCAATACTGTTGTCTATAATTACTAGAATGTGGGTTACTCTCACTAATAAATAAAAAAAATCCATGGGAAAGCATTAGGGGGTAAATATATGGGAGCCAGAAGGAGAGGGCAGAATATTAATGTGTGAATGAATGGTGGTTTTAACCATAATCCTAAATTGCTCACTTATTTCATGGCCAATTTATGTAAATAATATCCATGAGTTTCACATAACAAAAAAAATCTCTTGTCTTTTAGCCTAAAACTGCAACAGAGCAGAATACCCTGCAATGTAAAAATGCAGTGAATCCCCTTTGGTTAATATAATTGGTCTATCCGGATCAAGCGGTTAGAAAATGGATGGATGGATGTATGGATTGTTAATATTCTTGAGAGTGTACTCTGTTTACCAGGGGTGGTAATTGATGAAAGGCTACTCCTGGCTACTAAAATTGATCATACAGTAAATAGAAAGTGAGCAGGGGGAACATAGGGAAAAGATCATAGAAGGCACAGTCAGGTCCATAAGTATTTGGACAGTGACACAATTTTTGTTGTTTTAGCTCTGTACTCCAGCACATTGCATTTTAAATGGAACAGTGACTATGAGGTTAAAGTGCAGACTTTCAGCTTTAATGTGAAGGTTTTTACATCCATATCAAGTGAACGGTGTAGCAATTGTAGCCATTTTTATACATAGTCCCCCCCATTTTAAGGTACCAAAAATACTTGGACAACACAAACTTTAATAAAGTTATCATATTTAATATTTGATTGCATATCCTTTGTATGTCATGACTTCCTGATGTCTGTGACCCAACAACATCAAAAGACTCTTGATATCTTATTTTCTGGTACTCTTACAAGCGATAATATAATCGCATTGCATTGAGTTGTTTCTCCTGACTCATTTTTCCATAGAGTTCAATAGGAAAATAAGTTAGTAGAAACAATGCTTAAAGTGATCTATCCAGCATATCTGACAGCAGAGTGATGGTTTGAGGCTAGTCTGATACCTCAGACCCTTGATGACTTACAGCCATTTAGCCAACCATGTGTTCCGCACTATTCCCGTGTGATTTACAGTTTAATCTAGTCCCACCCCCCAATTCCCATAGAGATCCATTCAAATACAGAGAGATTATAGTATCGCTTGTAAGAGTACCTGAAAATAAGATATCAAGAGTCTTTTGATGTTGTTGAGTCACAGACATCAGGAAGTCATGACATGCAAAGGATATGCAACCAAATATTAAATATGATAACTTTATTAAAGTTTACGTTAATTTGTCCAATTACTTTTGGTCCCCTAAAATGGAGGACTATGTATAAAATGGCTACAATTGCTACACTGTTCACCCGATATGGACTAAAAACCCTCAAATTAAAGCTGAAAGTCTGCACTTTAATCTCATAGTCATAGTCAGTTCCATTTAAAATCCAATGTGCTGGAATACAGAGACAAAACAACAAAAATTGTGTCACTGTCCAAATACTTATGGACCTGACTGTATCTATTGTTACCACTGTTCTAGTACAAGTTACTTCTGCTTAAATAAGTTTAAATGTTTTTTTTTTACTAATATTTTATTCTCAGATGATTAGTTGCATCCCATTATTATTTGTTAGCATATGGTACATAATTTATTCTGGAACAAAAACCTTTTACATGCAGACAATTATTTAGTAGATAATGTGTCTTGACTGTTTCTATCAAGAACTTAATTTTGGTATTTGTACAGCTACGTATTTATAAAAGACAAGTGCTTTGTTCTAGATTTACAACAGTAATGGCCCTTTTGGATCTGGGAATTGAAGCAGTTCCTTTAACATTCAGCCACACTGCGCTGTCAGCTCAGATATTTTTGAGAGAAACTGTATGACAGAACTTTGTGTGAACTTGTATGTAGTTCCCGCAACGATGGCGTGCGTTTCTGTCGTGTTATTACCGAGCGAAGCTGATACAGTTCCAGTGTGGGAGATGAGCATGAAAGGGCCTTCCCTTTCCTCCCACTGTGAGTATTGGGCTAGAGTTTCAACTGACCAAAGGCACTGATCTCTGGTTCAGAGCAGGGCACTTAAAGCACAAGCACAGATTTATGGCTCAGTGCACCCCCTCTCCCCCGCTGACCTCCCCCTCCCCCGGGCCCTGCTGCAGCCTGCACAGTTGCTTTACGCCATCTGCCATGAGAAGCACTCTTCCCAGAATGCACCGAGGTACCTTCAAAGCGGTGTAGAGCTGCCTCTCGCAGTGATGCCTCCTCGATAGGTGCCTACCCTGATGCCCTGTCTTTCCTGAGCCGCTCTGCCGTCTTCTAGTCCTTAAAAGACTCTTGGGACCGCCGAGGAGGTTCTGGTTGATTGAGTGGGAGGTTGTGTGGCATAGTGGTTAAGGAATTGGACTATTAAGCAGAATGTTAAATGCTAAGTGGTATACCATATTGCAAAGAAATTTGTCTGAATTGCTTCAGTCGTATATTCAGCTGTTAAGATGGATGTGTGCTAGTGTCAGCTAAGTTCAGGTTTTGCAGAAAGACAGGTCCCCTGTAAGGTGAGGTTTATAGTAACTCGTCCAATCTCTCAGCTGGGGATTCCTGTCTGTTGACTGAGTGATTGTCATTGGGTTTGATGTAGAAGCAGAAATATGTAGGTTAGTCTGATCATTTAGTTCATATCACACTGGGCTCATTCTTACATGACAAGACTTTGTAAGAATGACATCAGGACTTGGGATACACATCAGAGAGAAGGAAAGGGAGATACTATCATCTACTTGGAGCAGACTGTTCAATGGCTGGGCTCAGATGGATTGCGTTTCCCAGACAGATGTTTCTTTGAGCTTCACTATACCACAAACACAACCACCAATCACTGCCCAGTCCAGTCCGGCTAGTCCACATGTTCTACATCTGTGCAGACATTGTGCCAAGCCAATCTGAGGTGAGCCAAGCCCATTCGAGCCAAGATAAACTAAGCCAAGGAGAGGTGCTTACCCATGCCAAGCTGAACCAAAGGTGAGCCAAGATCTTTCAACTGATGTGGAATACCTCAATCGGCATTTCAGATTAAATCCAAGACAAAGATAAAACACTTTTAACAATGACACATTTGTGATTACTAATTGGTTGAATTAACTGGGTAGAGTGGCGTAAACAGAAACGACGGCTAGCCAGTACATCATGATTTTGTTTTGCATTTCTGTGTCTGATATTGTGCAGAATGAAAGCCATGACGGGTCTTTGCTGACAGGTGAAAGTGTCAGAGCTGTAGAAAACCTCTTTGTGATGGCGTCACATTATGACAGAGACAGCAGAAGCCAGATGTGCAAACCACAGCACAGTGTGACATGATTCCCCCCTTCATAATAGTCTAGTCTGTCTCTGTTATGATTTCAGACAAGGTCTCTGACATAATATATCATTACCCACTGACTTAATGTTTTTATAACCCCCTGCCAACAACAGACTTTGTGATTAGGAGAAATAATATTATTTTAACACATCGAACTACAACTTTTCGGGCATTTGGGCTTGAGTGCAATATTATGTTTGAAAAAGATCTGTTCTGCATCGGTAAGACTTTGTTTCTTTTGTAAGTGGCATATGTATTTAGGATTGGGCTAATAACTTCTCAAATTGAGATAAGCTCATTTATTTTTGTGTGTGTGTGTGTGTGTGTGTGTGTGTGTGTGTGTGTGTGTGTGTGTGTGTGTGTGTGTGTGTGTGTGTGTGTGTGTGTGTGTGAGAGAGAGAGAGAAAGAGGCATGTACCACTGAGATACTAAAAGGGATAAAGTTGACATGGCATTACTTTTAAGAGTACATTTAGTGGGAGCGAGAGATTTTTTAAAGAGATTTTCTACTTGGGCGTTTCTACGTTAATAGCCATGCAAAAAGCCGTGTGTTGACATCGCTACTTATTCTACTGTTTGTCCATGAGAATTTTAAATGAGCTCACAGAAATGTTGCATGAGAAGATCAATATCTAGCTGGAAATATGAACACCCGCATGATGATCTGACCACCCGGGGGGCTTGAGAAACAGAGATTAAAGAGTGCTAGGACCTTGTGGGCCCCGCAGCATGCAGACAGCGTGACGGCAAGGCTGGACAGTAATGGACCGGGATTGTGCAATGGGAGGAGTATCACTTACAAACCATGTTCAATATTTAACAAGGTCAAAGAAAACTAACACACAGTGCAAAGACATCTCTGACAGCCTATTGTTACCTGGGCGAGAAGCTGATTACAATGCCCTGAATGTCTTAAACAACACCAGAGTACAGGGTTAAAGGCCTTTTTAAAAAAAAAAAAGAAGCAGAGTTGACAATGTGCAAGAAAAATATCTGTTAGAGAGACACTCCCAAGGAAATGAGTTGTGATTTTACTTATATAACGCACATGGCAGTGGTGACTAACTCGTGACTTTACTTTATGTGCGGAGTAAAATTAGGCCTGGACAGATATACGTACGGCGGTAATGTGTTACCCCTTTAAAATATGCAAGGGCTTAATGCTCGTACATTAAACCTGATTTTAATCTGTTGTAAATGTATTGATTTGTTGGATGCACAGACCAAACTACTGATCCTTTGAAGTGCCTGCAAGGTCTCAATGGCTGATGATTACTGAAATTCTGCCCATTATGACTGGATGGGTTTGATCACAATTTGCCAGCAGTATAACTGTAAAACAAAACATACTGTAATGCCACAATGCATTAGAAAATGAATATAATGTAGTGCTATTGATCGATGTCAGACACCATGTGTACGCTAGTGTGATGTAAGTGTAATTAATGGGTATGGCATTGGCTCCTCATCTGTTGTTTGTATGGTTGTGACATGTGTTCTTGGTTTTACACATATATATATATATATATATATACATACAGTACATATGTTTCTGTATATGTAATAATTTTCTGTAGACATCTGCCACATTAAGAGATGATACTAATATTTATAATTATTTCCTCATAGGAGCCCACAGCATACATTTGGGTTTTAAAATACGGGCCATTGTTCTCCGGGGGGTGGGGTGGGGTGGGTTGGGGTCGGTGGTGATGAGTGATACAGCTAAATGTAACAGTTTGGTGCTCTTTCAGGTGAAAATGTAAAGACTGGATCCACAATTGTGGTTTGTTGTACAGCTCATATAATTACGTTTTGTACCAAAAACTGACAATTCCTGAAATACAGGAGAAATACGGGAGAAATCACAATACGGGATATATGGTCTAAAATATGGGAGACTCCCCGGAAATACGGGAGTGTTGGCAGGTATGCCACAGGAGTCCACCAAAAGCAGTAACCTGCAGAGATAGTGCTGCAGAAATCACCATGACCAGCCTCTTGTACACTCATCTCCAAGTTGTGGTTAATAAAGATAGTCTAGTCATAAACATAGTCCGTTTCAGACAGTAAAAGCTGCAACTGCCAGTACTACATGGGCTCCTAACTAATTACAGCACTCCCCATGTAATTCAAAGAGTTCAAACTTTGCTCGTAAGATTTAGGTCCATGTAACAACTCCCAGTTGAATCCCCTCTCCCATTTTTTTTGTGAGTGGATCATTTCAGCTGTGCATGCCGGACCCTTAAGCATGGGTGGGAGTCATATCCTCTGGTTCTGTTTAACAGCGTGGTCCGTGTGGCTCCAGAGCTCTGGCCTTGGTGCCCAGTTCCATGTTTTTCTGGGAATGGAGTCAGCGCTGACCTCAGTGGGTTCCGGAACTCCTGCTGATCCTCTGTCCGGAAACCCGCTGCTCGGCCCGTCTGGCCGTCTCTGGTACGCTGGGCCTAGTCCAGCTTTAGGTGGTAAAGCTCAGGCCTGCTGGAGAGAAGTAGAGCACACCTATGGTTCTCATAGGCCAGTATATTCATCGATAACCTTCATCCGTATTCTATACTGGATTTCAATTATAAATCCGCTGAAATCATTTGCTTTTGTCTAGAATTATGGACCCAGGATTGTATCAGTGTATTAACTGTCTTTTTTTAGTGCAGAGCAAGAGCGCAGCCAACACCTTGCATTTTTCAAAAACAGTTTTATACTGCAGTATAATGTATTAGAGAGAGCTGTTTACTTTTATGAGTGTCTGAGCTAGTGCTATTTCATGTTGTTGGAAATACACTTTGAAATAAGCCAGATTTACAGCTCAGCGGCATTGCTGCTAATTCCACATAATTTAAGGTTTCAAACCCTGGGCCATATTTCTCCAAATAAATCCCCCTTTCCTTCAGATAGTTATACATCACCCTGCATTCATCACCCTGTTACACTGCTACTGTTAAAACTCTGTTTCTATAAGATTCATGCCTAAAAGTCAACATAAAAGCCTTACAAAAAACTTGATATAAAGACATGAAGACTAGACCCATTGCTAAATAGGAGAGGTGAATATTGTAATGTTTCATGATCTTTGTGCTTTTAATGGCTTTAATTATTAATGATGTTATTATTTTATGAAAGGTAAATCATTTGTGTTCCATCCCTGATAGCATGTCTCTCTCCTGGTTTCATGACAAGTGTGCAGCATTTAAAACAGTGAAACAAGCAATTTAAATAATGAATCTGCATTCCCGCTTATTCAGAGTATGCAATATTTGCGAACCTTACATACAGTATATACAATTGCTCTAGCTGCTCTATTAGTGTAGAACCTACTCTAGCAGTGTAGAAATCAGGGGAACCCCTGCAAAATCAAATTCATTCAACAGTAAAAATGGTCAAAATGAAAGAAAATAACAGTTTACTCGCCTTAATCTCTGTTTAAATTGGAACATGGAAACGTCTGATTCTGGTCACATATGGTTGCTGAAATATGTCAGACTGAGCCCATGTATAGGGGAATTGGGTTCAGTGAATGATATCAGTGGCTCCGTTCATGAGTTGAATCACAAGGGCTGTTCAGGGTAGGGCTTTAGGGCACCCTCGCCACATTCACACAGAAAGCCCTCTTTATGGCTCTAAATCTCTCTATGGATTCTCTTTATCTCCGGACCAGTGTGAAACCAGTGCCTGCAATGCGGGAGCCATCTGAAGCTGGTTTGACTTTCATAAAAAGAGCCGTACAAATACAACAAGCCTTATTTAGACTCCTCGGCTTTCCCTCCCCTCACTGTGCCCCATGCAGGTGTGTGTAACTTTAACTGTTGTTATCGGAGACCTAATCTCTGTCTCAAATCCGCGGAATGTTCTGGAACACGCCATGTTTGCTTCCTGCCCCTGGGGCGGACAGCTAGAGTGAAAATGCTTGGCAGAGTCATGCCCAGGTCCAGTGTGCAATGCAATGATGCACGTTGTATATTTCAGGGCTAAGGTTTGAAAAGGCTGGTTTGAGTGACATATCCACTTATGTGGCTAGATTTAAATAGAAGCCATTCAGATGAAAGATTTTGTTTAAGCATTTTTCTTTCGTAGAAATATATTTTATTGCATGTGTTCACCATCATATATATTTTTTATTTTTTAAATTTAATTAGTTATTTTAATATTCTAACTATATGGGCAAAAATATCACTGACTATAGAAGTTCAGAAAATCATGTGACCACAACATTCAAATGCTTAGTCACTTAATGGCCTCCAAATCAGACTAGACTCATCCCTACATGGCCACACCCTCACTTTTATAGTTAAAGGTTCTCTTTAGTAGTGATGCCTGAAGAATATAATGATAAAATCCTTTGGATGAGCTATCGCTTTCCACTTATTGCGTAGGGCTGAAATATGTGCAGTGAAGCTCCGTCCCCTGGATCACATTAAAATCACAAGGAATGTAACAGATTGATGCGCTACATTGGGATGCTTTCCGGACGATTGTATTTACGATAACGGAGACAAAGAAACGCTGTCTGTGGTTCTGGCATGCATTTCCTGGACCAATCAGTGTTGTTGAATGATTTAATCTCCTGGTTTATTATTACATTTATTCCATGTAAGCCAAACCCTGCACAGTCGGTACACTAGAAACCAGGACCTCCCTGCTGATGGAGCTTTGATCAGATCTCCAGTCCGCCTGTGCGTGTGCAGCGTATGATTTTCTCCCCACTCGCGCAGCTGGAGTGCCGTTGTCATCCCGTTGAATTCGGACCCCATGGAGGGCCTCTCTCTGGCAGTAATCAGAGTCAGCCTCTTAGGTCCCTGTGGCCTCGTTAGAACACTCACATGTGCTGCTAATTGGCTGTTTGTTTCATGGCCTTGACATTTCAGAGAGTGGATGTCGCTTTGTTTCACACTGAGCAGTCAGAAACTTCATTTAAGAGGGAAAAAGAAAAAAAAACGACATTGATGTGGGCAATGTGGCAACAGTTTTCGGCTCCAAAAATAATGTATAAGTCCCACATTAGAAAAGCAGTCAGAGCACAAGCAAGGTTTTGTCAAAGTCTTCAAAATGAGGACCGCAGTTTCCTTACAGGGGCCTTGGAGTGCATTGTAAAGCAAGATTTCACAGAAATGAAAAGCTCCTTCAAAAATAACGCTCCTCCAAAAAGAAATATCTGAACTATCTATTTCTCAACCAAAAAAAGAGCGATTCACCAAGAAGGAATGTATCTCTCGAAAACATCTCTTCCAAATCAAGTTCTCTAGCTTCTCTAAGAATGAATGTCTCCTGGAGAAATACCTCCACTGAGAAACAAAGCTGTTCCAGCCCAGTGAACATTTTTGTGGTGAAAAGTCTGTGAAAATTTGGTGAAATGCTGTCTAGGCGTTCAGGTGAAAAACCAGCTACATTTGGTTGAAAAGTAAAGGTTTTCTAGCCGACTAGGATGTAGCCAGGTAAAACCTGAGCTATATTGAGGTTAACCTAGTCTGTTTATCTCAACCTAGATTCCCACCCCTCTAGACATCTAGAATCTGGCTTTTTCCCACAGCCATGTTCAAGCCATGTGCAGAATTGCCAATAGCAGGCAATAAACACAATAATCAAAGAGTAACTGTTGGCTCTTGGAGATAACACCTAATAAAGGTGTTGTACATGGTAACTCCAGGCCAGTTATTTTGTCATCATCTTTTTTATGAAGGGATGAGATTGAGGTTTAAATGTCAGATTGAGGTTTAAATGTCATTTGGTTATGTGCTGCGGTACAATCTTAAGCATACCATATGAGTTATCAGGTGAACGGTCTTGATTTTCCTTGCTCCCCACACTTCTACTTGATGAGCAAAAATTGTCCTCAAAAACAGCAGACATTTTGTGCACCATGTGAAAAACATTCCATATGTTCTAATTTCAGGAAGTTCTTTGGATGACAGTTTGTTGCTTGGTGCAGTACTAAATGTTAAAGCAGAATTGCGTTGACAGAAAAACAAATAAATTGTGTGACTATTGAAATAGCCACAGTTAGAACTCATGGGAATCTAGAATATATACACAGAAACAGAGAATCACTGTGTCAGAGACTGATAAATAACACATCATAAATAACAGTGCACAATATACACATACAAACTATGGTGAAAAACTTTGGCATACCTGCAATCTATCATATAGCCCAGCAGAAGCTTAATGTTTTCCAGTTAGGGCAAAGGTGTTATGTTAGTTTATTATTGAAGAGTAAAATATTTACCTTACACCTCTACAGGAAATAAATGTATTTATTGCAGCATAGTGAAGTAAAAAAATGTTTTATCCTGGTCAGGGCTTTTTCCCTATTTAAGAAAAGTTGGAAACTTACTGTATATTAATCAGATTCAGAAAAAAATAACAGAAACTGTATTGAACAGGAGAACGTGTGACTATACCCCTCTTACCAGGATTGTAACACCACCAAGCAAAGAGTGTGGCTATAATATCCCCCTGGACCTTATGTCATGTTAAACATCCTCCTAATAAAATGGCTATGAAGTTCCAAAAAAAAGCCAGTTATGTTAAATCCTCTAAGCTTTTCCCTGTTGTGGTCTGAAGTTGTTGAACAATGTTGGGGAGCAGGGGCACACCCCGATGTACCTTTTGTGAGTTTAGCTTCTTTGGAAACTGACTTTTGTTATCTCTCTCATGGTGTACACAGTCAGTCTCCACAGGCACAGTACACATACATGTGTATATGGAAATATATAGCATGTCCATATATATTTTCCTATGTACTGCTAATGGTATCTCCATATACAGAGTTCCTCTTACCAAGCATAGCTCTGTCTCTATATGCACAGTCTTTCACACCTTCTATACAGTCTGTCTCTGCGTGTACAGCCTGTCTCATGATGCACAGAGACTGTTGCAATATGCCCAGCGCCGGTTTATTTGTACAGCCTGTCACCCAATGCATGCTCTCTTTTTCTTTTTCACAATGGCCTGCAGTCCCTCTCCACCTGCATTGTCTCTTCTCGTTTTTGCTATTGCTTTCCCTCCATCTGCCTCTGGTTAAAAGATTTTCCAATCAGCAGTGCAGGGGCGGGGGATGATTCAGGAGAGCCGGAGGAGATGCGCGGAGGACAACCCCAGAGATAAATCCCTGCATTCCTCACATAACAGAGCCATCATCTGCTTTTATCCAGAAAGCCTCAGAAACATAAATGCTCTGCTTCCCGAAGAGACTGCTTCCTGCCAGGGCAGAATGATGGCTTGATTCTCCTGCCTATGTTGGACACTGTTCAGGTCTCCGCAGGAGAAATATGGAAGATGGCTTAGCCTCATCGGAACGAAATTGAAAACAACCATTACAAATGACGTTCTTTCATCGCCGCTGATGGAAAGACTGAAATGTGATCTTTCACAGAAATCTGAGAATTGCTCTGTATAAATTTTATCGTTATTTGTATCTCCTGAACTATCTCTCTCGCTCAGTGATTGATGGTGCTGGGTTTTTCATTGAAATAACCCAAAGTCCGTGAATGCTTATGTTTCTGAGAGGCACATGGAGTGCTCTGAAAAAAACAAAACCCCCCAAAAAAAACCTGTCCAACGGGCCCAGACCACCTTGGGCTCCTGCCCACCATGAGTGCAATCACTGCTCGCACCGTAGAGGAGCAGACTCTGAGAAACATTAAACCTCTCTGCAGAGTGGCAACCAACCTTCACGGGCACTTAACCGTATTTAGAGGTTCTGCAGCCTTGTTTAACGCAAGGAAAATCTGGACAAAAGCAGGAGTCCTGAAGTCTCCACTTTAACAAGGACCAGCTGGAGGCTGAGAGAGAACACAAACCAGCCTGTGTCTGCCAGCTCATTTCCTGGCGTATGAGAGCCTGTTTCCTCTGCGTCAGCTCAAACATGGCAGAACACACCGGGGGAATTCTGAACGGAATCAATTGCACTTGTTACTTCTCGAGTTCCCCCTTCCATTTCTCTCGGTTACCAAGGGCTGGAATCTCAGCTGCGAGCAATTACTGCGAGGACTTACTGAGTAATGGTTTCCAGATTGCTTCTTGATGGACCCCAAATTGGAAGAGACAATTTTGAGTTTGGACAATGTAAATCCATTTCTGATTCTGTCACGTCCAGGCAGGTTTTTTCTGAAGGGGCATATAGAGGCAGCGGTTTTCCCCATTCATGGCCAATAAAAGCTTAATTTGAGAACAAATTCTCACGCCAAGCACCCATCCTGGGATTGATACTGTTCTTAATAATAACAGTGAAGTATTTAATAGAATAAATAAGTTTGGGGCGAAATTTGATTTTACAGAGGGAAGGCACACTTTGGTCATCCGACATGCGGACTCAGAGAGAAGATCAATTTTAGGTTCAGTCACAGGTTGCAGGACTGTAGACTCTGGATGTCTTCGACGACAATGCTTTTATCTCATTTGAATAGAGGCCGGACAGTGGCTTTTAAACTGAATGACAATTCTGAACCATTTCATTTTGAATTCCACATTTGTTTTAGAAAATGCAAACACTAAAGAAAGCCTACACTGTCAGCCTAAATAGAACTTGTGCTTTTTTTACCGGATGCACAAACTACATGGTTCCCCTAAACTCAAGAGGGCAAACACTTCTCAGTAGTATTTTGACATTTTTTAGAGGGAAAGATAGTCATCCTAATTTCCACAACAAACACTAACATGTGGATGACTGTCTTCAACATTTGTGGAAGAGGAGTCTAGTACCACTCTCCCCATCACAGATCATTTGGCCTCAGGAAATATGGAAGGTTTGGGTGTCTAGTGTCTTTTAGCAGTAGTGTTTCTCATGGAGTTGAGAGAGTGTGGGGCCCTCGGTTTTCCTGTCAGACCTCTATCCCAGTGACAGGTCCCTGTTAGACCTGAGCCCTGAAATTCTCCAGCCCCTCCCCCCACACATTCTTCCAATTACTCTAACCCCTGCCACACACGCACGCACACACACACACACACACACACACACACACACACACACACACACACACACACACACACACACACACACACACACACACACACACACACACACACACACACACACACACACACACACACACACACACACACACACACCACAGCCACATCAAAAAACCTTTAACTTTGAAACTGTCGGTTCAATGGCACCTGAACAGAGGGGAACGAAATTGGATATTATACAGCTCTGACATCATCATACAAAAGAAATCCAGTGACACTGGTACAGATAGTTTAAACAAGACAAATCCAATAGACACGTGAATCTAAACCCATCATCTTTTTGAAGAAGCTTTCTATTTTGATGGAATCTTGTTACAAAACATATAAAACCTGTTTAGTTTGTTTCGTTCAATTATGCTGTTAAGAAAATATTTTCAGGAAAAAAGGAAGCTTTGTTTCACGCTTAATTTAAAACAGTTTTAATGTTCACCTACTTTACAGGCAGGCTCGCCAGTAGTCTTAAAGTCAGTTTTGTGAGTCTGTGAAGTGCATTTTAAATGAGCTATACCCAGCATCAGACATTGCATAATTAAGCAATCCATGAGGATATTAGATGGTCTGGAAACCTCCGCGCCTTAAGTTTGAGGAAAACTGAAATAAAAAGGACGTGGAATTGTGCTACGGTAACGTTGAATGGCAACCTTGGAATAATCATGGGAGCGCAACCGCTGCCCGCTCGGAGAGGTCAGCGACTGAGGCCTGTCTCTGCAAATTAAACATTCATCACTTAGGGGGCGTTGTTCTTTGTTTTAGACTCCAGCTGCAGCTTGTTACTGCACATTCTGCCCAGGGAGCTCAGTGCCAGATGCTTGACAGCCATGGCAGTCTGAAACACGTGTGCGTCAGCACTAAGTGGGCCTAGGTCATAGGATCCTGGCACGTAAACAGTTAATGTCCAGGTATTTCCACAGTTGGACTGGCAGTGTGATTTGCTGCAAAAAACTAAGCTGGACCCCGCTGGTCATTCTGATTCCAGTCTTTCCAAGGCCTTGGGTGCCCTGTTCAAACTAGAGGGATTATAAAACAGTGTGCAACACAGGAAACCAATTCAAGTTGAATAAAATGAAAAATGATGTTGGGGGAATAGATTATCAAATCAATTCCTTAAAGCGTGTACAAATGTGAATGGATTTTTGAGAAATTAAAAGTGGAATACTCCCAAGCCATTATAGAAAACCAGAGTTCCCATTACATTGCAGGGCGTTGCCGTGCGTTTCTATCCAAACGCGGATGCATTTTAATCACTCCAACCTGTAGGCAGTAATGTAACAGCCCTGGAACACCGAGAAGCTTCATATACTTTCCAGATGGTGAGGTGATCAATGCACCAAATTTTGATATTTTCGGAGAGTCTGGTGATCTTTGGATCAGGCTGGTAGGTACTGATTTTTTTTGCTAATGTCTGGTGCTTCCAAAGACCAGCCGGGCAGCCGTACTGTTATAGCGCCCTGACCCACCCAGGAGCAGCTGCCAGGCTCCAAAGGAGAAGGGCTGGACTGGGGACTGAAATGGGTCCAGACTGGCTGTCATGGAGATTGACCTCCTCCTAAAGGTTCAGAGCGGACAGCTGAGAGAGGGAGGCCGAGAAGTGTCCCGGTGAAGGGTGAACAGACAGCCTACGGGAGATTATGACAGCTCCTGGGAAGAGCAGAGACAGGCAACAGCTGCAGGATGATGAAAGGTCCCCCCCACAGTACACACACACACACACACACACACGCACGCGCACACACACACACTGCACACACACACACACGCACGCACGCACGCACGGACACACGCACGCACGCACGCACACACACACACACACACACACACACACACCCACACAGTGCCAAGCAGCTCATTCATAACAGTACCATTGTGATTAAATGAGTAGGGATACCTCCAATAATAACATCAGTACTCTCACTATAAGTGTCGTCTGAACATGCAATAGTCAAATAACCTCATGAGACTCTCTCATGTCAGGTTATGGGCCAGAATTTCGAATCCCTGCAGGCATTACCAGATCTGGCCTCTTACCACCTTGAGACTGAATAAAAATGTCCACCACAAATACATGCTATTAGTTTTAGGACTTATAAAAGAAGCCAAGTCAAGCTAATTTTAAAATAATTCATTTTACTGGAACTCTTGGCAATATTCCCTTCCCAGACTTTGATGGCAACCCAAAACAAAGAGTCATACAGAGTGTTACCCGTCAGTTAACTTTTCCAACAGGCATTCTGGAAACGCTCATATCAAACCTCCTTTCAAAACCAGTTAGTACAAAATGAAGACTGGACTGTTCTTTCTCATTAAGAAAAGCATTGTTAGATTGTTGCAGAACTTCAAAACTGTCCAGGAATGTCATGCTGAAGACATTTGGAAAATACTACTGTATACAATGTGTTTCTTCTAAACAGAAAGTGGCTGACTGAAAACTTGTTGTGGAAACACAGCAGTCATAACAGCTCCCCAAAGTTTCCCCTTTATGATTAACAGGCCATGAGTAGCTTGATGTTAATTTGCTCAGACCTAACATATGGAATGAAATGTTGGAAAAGTTCATGATTCATAAGTAGAACAACAGTGCTTTGGATTTTCTGTTTTATGTGACTCCTGTGAAAGCCACTCTTCAATTCAGGCTGAGAATACCGTGGCAATGAAAACAGGCCCAACTTGATCGTCATTAAAAGTGACAGGGTCCACAAGTTGGGCTTATGCGCTCGCGGTGACTTCCGCAGTGATGCGTGTAACTGCGGGAAACGTGCGTTCCCTCGCTGAGGTCAGACCTGGCGTCTCCTGCCGCCACGCGCATCACGAGCGGCCTCGCGCAATCGGCCCGACCCCAGCCCTCCCGTACCGTCCTGCCTGGCTGCGATCGTGCCTCATTAGGACAGGCGGGCATCGGCGCTCCGCTCCGTAACCAGATCTAAAGCTTGCGGCGGGGGCTTGGGAAAGCCGATTCGGCGAAAACAAATCCTCTCTGAGTTGAGAGGCAGAGCAGAGCAATGCTCCTCGGGGTTGTTGACAGTGGAAAGAGAGCCTGAGAAGCGGACAGAAACCCGCCGCTTCTGTGAGCCCCGTCTCCCTGGGCGAGCGGAACCAGGGCCCGGACAGAAACTTGGCTGCAGGGCCCGGGGCTGAATTCTGGACAGGGTCGCTGGAGGCCCACGGGCCTGCCAGTCAGGCACAGAATGGGCCTGGTGACGCAACGCAACAGCAATCGAGTGGCGGGGGGGGGGGGGGGGGGGGGGGGGGGTTGGGAGAGGCGTGGTTGACGTGCACGTCGCGCGTTGACAGGAGGAACAGCATTAGCACATCCAGGCCAAGTGTCACTGAAACTGTCACTGGAAAGCCAGCTGATACATTTCAGTCAGATGTCTGCTCTAATAATGGGGTTCAGTGATCATATCCTGCAGAGTCTAATTTTAAAAAAACAAAAAGGCTCATTAGAGGGATCTTTATGCTTCTATATGTGCCTATGTGTGTGTGTATGTGTGTGTGTGCGCGTGTGTGTGTGTGGTATCCTGGCCCTTTTCTTATACACTTCATATCTGGAAGTACGGTCAAGTTTTTACAACACAGCAATACAGCTGAATTGTGTTGTTCACCCAGACATCGCCAGTAAAGGTGTTTTCTTTCAAAGTTGAGATTTATTTCATTACAATTTCCTTTTCTGTGATTCAGATTCTTATCCATGTATGATTATCAGTGGACTGTACCAAAATAACTCACCACTAATTACATTAATTTTTTTTTATTGGCATGCCACAGTTTTAACTGTATCCCCATATTAAATGGATTAAAAATAAGGATATGCAGTATCATTTATGGAGAATTATGGCTCTAACCCGTCCGTGCTCCTGCTAGGGAGTCAGGCAAAACTGACAGAAGTATTTCCCAGGATGCTTCTGGCACTTTATCCACCTGCCAGCTGCCCCCTCCCACTGTCCTCTCATGTAGCTCTGCCCCCTCCCAGACTACCCTGGCTCTCTGTCCCCATGTCTGAGTCCTCCTACCAGGCTGATATGAATCTGCACAAACCATTCCAACCAATAGCAGATGCTGAAGCTATTATTTTAAGTTTTGCAGCAATATTTTGCTCCGTCTATAATTAATCAGACGAATGAATTAATCCACCCAGAATGACCTGTTCATTTTTTCTATGCATAGGTCCTTCAGTGAAAATGACTACCACGCACTACACACACACACACACACGCACGCACGCACGCACACACGCACACAGATAATATTTAATATTACTCCCAAAGGCTTCTACTTTCAGTATTCTGTTCACCTGGCAAAAAAGCTTGAATATCAGGTTTGAAGAACAATAAATGAATGCAATAGCTCAACAAGAGAATGAAAGGAAGAAGAAGAAGAAGAAGAAGAAGAAGAAGAAGAAGAAGAAGAAGAAGAAGAAAGTAAATAGATAAACTGATCTTGGAACTAATTCGTCAGTCTGACAGATGAAGGGACTAATCAGGGGATCTGATCAGGCTCTGTGTGACCCAGGCTCTGTGTGACCCAGGCTCTGTAACACTCCCAGGGTTTGTTATTATGGGTAATCACTCCCATGTGTGTGCAGAACTCTCAACTCTTCATCTCTAACACAAATACATTCCAGTCATCCATTCAAATTAAAAAACCAGAAACGGTTTCCTTTTCTGCTGCCATGATACCATATACATCATGACGTCCGGATAACTTCATACAATTCAGTGACCATAGCATGATGTGAGAAAACCTTTCAAAGTATTGTATATACTGTTCATTTTCAATTTTCTCTTTTTAAAGCTGTGTAAAAAATTCTGAACAGTCACTATTCCATTCTGAGGGATCTGTAATGTATCAATGTGAAGTAGGAACAGGCTCTCTGACCTGATTTAGAGAGCTATAAAAACACATTATATAAAAGTAATAATAGCCATTCATGCATTACACTGATATCCTGCATGAATACAATGGCCAGGAAGAAGCTGGTGATATTCAGTGACACATGTACTCTCAAAAATGTGTTCCCACTGGATCCGCTCACACCTTTAAACCAACTTGACCTGGTGTTTAAGATTAGTTCTATCAGCTTACCTCGTTAAACTACCAGGCGAGAAAGATGAAGTGACTCTGAACTTTCGTCTCAACTCTGAACTTCTCTGATCAGGCCCTTCAGCACAGTGGAGGTCTGCTAAAGCTCTGGGATTGTACAGGGAGGGGTCAAAGGTCAGACCCCCATCACCAGAGTGCACAAAGCCTTTCTAAGACCTGCGTGAGAGGAGTCACCCCATGCCCTCACTTTAGACTTCGCTCAAAATACTGACAAATACCAGCGGCAAAAACTGTTACACATAACATAAATGACTTCTGCACAAGGATGAGATTGCATGTTGAGTTACACAAGCTGAAAAGGAAGCATGTGAAATAAAAACTGGCTTGAATATTGCATAACAGCACGGAATAGTTCCAAATATAAACCATCAAAAATACTGATTAACAGTTATGTTTCAGCGTGCACAATGTTTCTGTTCTGGTTTTCGTTAAGCTTCACAAATATTTAATCTATATATATTGTTATAGTTTTACTAACATATAACATTGGATCAGTGTTTGCATTGGGACAGGTGGTGCTATTCACTGAAATAACCTGAATGTAATTTATCACATTTCAAAAATACTGGCTAGATAGGGATGTGCTAATGGTGCTGCATTGGTACAGGGGGCCTGTCCATCAAAAGGTACCATGGATGTCCTTGTCAATCAGCCTTCTCGAAAACATACAGAGCAGGGAGACTTACAAGCTTCCAGAGCAATCAAGACTGTGACCATTTCCTGTCTACTGTATGGCAAACCCTTGAACCACGTGTGCAATTTGAGGCATATAGTCATTATTGAAACAATGTACAAACACCAATTCTAAAAAAGTATGAGGAAAAAAGCACATAACTAATGCACATAAAAGCAGAAAGCAATGATTTGTAAATTATCTTTTACATATATTTAATTTAATATGCAGTAGATATGGATGGATCACTTTAAGGTTGTTTCTCCTGATTTATTTTTCCATAGAGTTCAATAGGAAAACGAGTCAGGAGAAACAACCCTTAAAGTGATCCATCCATATCTACTGCATATCTGGCAACAGAGTGATGGTTTGAGGCTTGTTTGATACCTCAGACCCTTGATGACTTACAGCCATTTAGCCAACCATGGGTTCCATACTATACCCGTGTAATTTACAGCTTAATCTAGTCCCACCGCCAAATTCCCATAGAGATCCATTCAAATGCAGAAAGGTTATAGTATTGCTTGCAAGAGTACTTGAAAATAAGATATCAAGAGTCTTTTTATATCCTTTTATACCCAGTCATGACAGCATCACTTGTTTACCTGTGGAATGTTCCAAACAGGTGTTTTTTGAACTTCTCAGTTTTTCTTTTTGCCCCTGTCCCAACTTTTTGTGTTGCAGGCATTAAATTTGGAATTAGTGTATATTTACAAAAATCAATAAAGTTGATAAGGTAAAACATTAAATATCTTTTCTTTGTACTGTTCTCAATTGAATATATGTAAAAGAGAATTTACACATCACTGCTTTCTGCTTTTATGTGCATTTTACATACTGTCCCAACTTTTTTGGAATTGGGGTTTGTATTACCTATTGGTGGACTACTGCAAATTAGCATTCAGATCAGTTCCCTGTGGCAAATATTTATCACGTGTCTCTTGGTCTAGTAAACTTTCTAAGACACCCCAGAGTAAAAATGAGCCCACAATGAAAAGGCACCTTTGGAAAAATTTAGGCTGTTCTGGATTCAACCCTTCTGTATGCAAAAAAAAGCATTAAACATTAGCATGAGGCCTTTTCTTAAAATCAAGGTGTTAGTGCAATGTAAAAACCCAAAAAGCCATTAACAGCCCTCATTATGTATTTTACCATTATTCCTAATATAAGCCTGGAGTTCCATATCCGTATCGTTCCACAGCATAAAAGCAACCATAACAGTAATATAAGGCTATTCATACTCTGTTCTGGTGTCAGAATTTATGATGGAATCCCTTTAGAAGAAACGGTTAAGTGAGGGGTTGGCTGGATTTAGGAAACGTTTTTTTCCTTCTCACTACAGAAATGAATAAATCTGAGGAAATCTATGATGCTACAGTATATACAGTGTACACAATTCTAAATGAGAGAGGGAAAGAAGGAGAGAGAAGGAATGCTAACGCGCAACCCTCAAACCGACGGCATGTTTCTCTATGAGTGTTTATATAAGGGGGATGTCTCAAAGGAAACTCTGACATAAACAAACTGATTAACAAAACCACAAAGTCCACGGTCCCTGATTGCTTGGGTTTAGATTGGCTTGGTTTGGGTTTATTTGTGTATGTCTTGGTGATAAACATCTCCAGCCATTTGCAGAAGGCGGATTAATCCACAAGGGGGTTGCTGCTCCTGCTCTAGGCTTCAGGGCCCCCAAGTGCCTCCCCCACATTTCCCTCTTTCTCTCTCCCATTTTCTCTCTTTCACTCTATTTCTTTATTTCACCCCCTGTCCATCAACTAGGAGTGCCCAGGTCACAGGCACCCTCGTTTTCATGGCAGCAAACTGATTGGCAGCTGTGAAAGGGAGCACTTGATGCTGAGAGTGAGGCCAGGGTGGAGAGTGAGCTGGTACAAAAGCGGGCCCACCACAACGTAAACAATAGCAGAGAAGAATGGAGTAGATCTGGAGTCTATGAAGTGCTCTGGGAAAGAGAGAGGGGGTAGAGAGGGATGGAGCTGAGAAAGGGGGCAGAGAAAGAGAGAGAGAGAGAGAGATTGAAAGAGAGGACAAGCCTTCAATACTGAGCCTGATTTTTTGAGGTTCGAAGAGAGTAACAACCTTACACCAATATTATTACACAGTGCATGGAAAAAGCTGGAGGAAAACCTGAACTGAGGGTGCCTGCCTTGGTCTCAGCAAAGAAATAATGGTACAAAAATGAAAATGCAGGTCGTCCACTGCCTGCCCGCAGTGCCACACCTCATTGAAAAGGGCCTGAATCAAGTCATAGAGATAGACCTGCTACACAGTTATACAATATAGAATATTTATAAAGTATATTCATTGCGACAGTGCATTGAGAGGGGCCTGGAGTGTTATACTTCAGAGAGATGGGTCGATAATCTATTTTTGAAGGGCCTGTAGTATACAGCCTAACACAGATGAGCCTGTAGTGGCTTATCTCATAGAGAAGAACCATTAGCGCTGAATCTCGAAGATCACCGGTAGTGCAGCCCGTAGAGGACCTTTAGTGCTAGACGTCATGGAGAAAGACCTGCAGTGCTATACCTCACATATAGGGGCCTGCAGTGTAAAGTTCATAGAGCTATGGCTCTTGTGGTGCAGCTATACTTCATACAGGAGGGCATGAGCAGCACTGGATCTGCATTTGATTTAAACACTGTCAGTGGCACTGAGCTTCCAACATGGTCTGCACAGTGACCCATGCTGTCCTGCTCATGACCCCATATCTCCAGAGTGATGGTTATGGGTTATGGACTCCCTGCCCCCCCCCCCCCCCCCTCGCCCCCCGTCCTCCCCACCTCCCTTTCCCTCCCTCCCTCTCCCCCAGCCAGCCTCCTCTGACAGCTCCAAACACAACAGTGAACTGACTGACACATTCCTCCCCCTGCATCTGAAAGGACTCCATTTAGCACGCCTCCCGTTCCGCTCTGACTGACGCCGCAGAGCAGGGGAAAAGTCAACTGGCTCCATCAGGTCCAATAACATCGGAGAACAAAACACCACAAGAGAAAGAGAGAGAGAGAGAGAGAGAGAGAGAGAGAGAGAAAAACGGCCTGGAAAACGAGAGATATGGGCACAGTAGAGCAGAGCTAGAGAGAGGGGGCAAAAGAAAGATTCCTTTCAGGTTCAAAGACACTTTTTCCTCGCTTTCTGTCCATCAATTAGGACGGCGGTGGCTAAGGGAGAGAGGGTCTGTTCTCATTGGTGTCATTCATCCGTCAATAAGCCTGACATCAGCACCAAAGGGCCTCATGTTGCGCTGCGGAAACTGTCCATCAGCCCGGCAGCAGCTGCCATCAAATCACCACCTGTTTGTGCTGGGAACAGGGCAGCGAGTCCTAAAGAACGGGCCCTCAAACCTCTCTCCTCTGCCTCCACCGATCCCCCCCTCACACTCCACACCTCTCCCTTCAAACCTCCACCTCTCTCCATGCCCCCCTCCCCTCCCTCCCCCCATACTCGCAAGCTGCTTGTGTTCTCTGTAAACAAACATTTACTCTCATAAAAATATACTAAATCATTTTCACTATGTGCAAATCAGTAAGTAATGTATACGCCAGATTTACACGCGTACAAACATACACCCTTTTGGAAACAGAAGAAAAATTGCGAGATTCAAACTTATGAAACAAACAGTGACAAATAATGAGTAAGATTTATAACAGCTCGCAGAAAAATAATGACTCCTAAAACTAAATCGTTTATTTCAGGCACTCCGGGACCAGCTGGTTGGACCTCTGCTGCCTGGGTCTGATTACTGATTTCTGATCCAGTTGAATTGTGGGAAGCCCGAGCCTGACCCAGTCTTGGCTGGGTTCTGTTTCTCGCACACGGCAGCAGCTATTCTCAGGTCTCCGGGTCGTCAGAGTATTCTGAGCTCTGGCTGGTGGAGACAGCTGTCTCGCTGTCCATTGATTTTACTGCCTTGTAAACCACACACACACACACACACACACACACACACACACACACACACACACACACACACACACACCCATGTGCATGTATACACATGAACCCACACATTTGCATGAATGCAAGCACACAAACATCTGTGAGCCTGCGCATAAATACACACGCTCAAACACAGAGGCGCAAAACCACACGGACACACATGTATGCAGGCATTCATGCACACATGCGCGCGCACACACACACACACACACACACACACACACACACACACACACACACAGGCAGTCATTAACCCATACTTACAGATCATGTCTCATCAATTTCCTTAATCAGTGTAACACAAAGTTACACACTTTCTGATCAATGTCTCCCGCATAAGTTGTCTTACATGAATGGCTGCTTGTAGAAAAACAGTGCACAGGCGAGTGTTGTGTCTTCATCGTTTAAAAACAGGTAAATGTCTGGATTAATACCAGAGACCATTTCCTTTCAGAATAATGTGGCACTTCAGCAGAAGCGGGATGTTTTCCTTCTCTTGTGTACTCAGTGGGTAGTGGGTCAAGGGTACCCCTAAGTCGGTCTCAATTAACGTTTGGGACACAGAGCGAAGGTTGTACGCGGTCCAGAGCACTGGCCCCTGAGCCGCCTGGTAATCTGATCCCCTCTGCCCTGTCGGAGAGAGCGACTGGCTTGCCTCACACCAACCCCTGTTCTCCGTTGTATGCGCTTTATTCAAAGTGAACGGCTCACTTTAACATGATCATGACTTCTCACTAATCACATTTTCAACATTTTCATCTCCTCTCACTCTCCTGCTACTCATACCATCTGCTAATCTTTGTCATATTCTTCCTACAAAACTCCATTTCAGCGGCCTCCTATCAACACCCCTCCTTACCTCCCCACCTCCTCTGCCCCTTCACATACCACACCACCTCCAGCTCCGAACATACCTCCTACAACACCTGACCTCTGACCCTTTTCCCCATTGTTAAAATGTAGCAGCACACCAAGCGCTCTAGTAGAGACTCAATGGACGTCCCTTTAATTTGATCATGTTAGTATTTTTCTAGAATGATTAACTATATATCCCTTATGGAAATGGAATATATATACCAATATATTATTTGCATGTAAATACAGAGTATCTCACAGCAAATCAGGCACCAATGATTGCCAGTCTGGAGTCATTGGCTTGGGGTTCTACCAGCCTAAGGATGCGACTCAGCACTCCAACCTCAGCCCATCTGCTGTGATATTCTTCCATCTTGCTCGGTCTCAGTCCCTGCAAAATAACCCTTTAAAAAGGGATTGTTTTTTTCGATAGGTACAAATAGACAGGTGAACCTTTTAGATTTTACACTTAAATTAGCAATTATTCAATTATTTTGACAAGAAGCAATATATAGACATTGCCCCGATGCCTAAGAAAAGCAGAAGTTACATACTTGCTCTTATGGAAATGCCATATAGTGCAATATATTTTAAATATACAGACATTTTGTAAAATATAGTGCAATATCTGAAAGTGGCAATCATTTGTATATTTGCCAATACATTTTGAAGTGTTGTAATGCTATTTCCTATCATGATAATATATTTAATTTCAACATATTAGCAGTATAACCAATTTCTGTGAGGTTGGAGAAGAAGTACTTTCTGTATAGTTTTTCATGGTGTCAGGTTCCTGTTTAAATAAATCCAAACATTTATAATCTTAACAGAAACCCTTTTCTGTGGAGAAATACATCCCTTCAATTTCACACATTATCCACTTCCATAACTGCATACAGGAGTAACTCAGGTTATGTGCTTTGCTAAAGGATACATCAGCCAGCACCAGAGCTAGAGCTTTGACTTGCATTCTGGTCCAACAAATTCCAGGTCCACAAATTCTATTCCACACTGACAGCCAGTCTGTAGCTTTCATTTCTTGCTACATAATTATATTAGGTGATTAAATGAAACTAGAAACCTGCGTTATATGATATGTAATATTGTGAGTCACTGGAAAATTGGCCAAGCTTAACCAGCCTCATTTTTGGTCCATACATTCTTCTGTATTTAAGTACTTTTATACATCAGAGTCACAGTGATTTAACACACTTTGATTTAAGTAGCTTATTGTATGAGCTCTGTTGCCTGTTTGCTTGCTGCTGTTCTTGTTATGTATCTAAAAGATATATTTTATGAATCAAGCCATAACATATCCCAATGTGAATAAGCAAAAAACCCACTGTTATTGTATTTGTGATTGTAAGAGAATGGAAGCTTTATGCTGGTCTGACGTAAACCATGCTGCTGTTGTAGGGACACTGGGAGAGAAGATAAAGAAAAGGACAGGGTTTGTGGTGGAAACAGTGAGGCAGCTGCTGCC